>JAXQQM020078327.1:0-158149 GCA_034641835.2 Pinus albicaulis
CATAGGTTTAAGCTGAGCTGGCTGCGAAATTCCTGATTTGATCTGGCTCTTGAATACTACATTTGAAAGTGATAGCTGCGACTTATTTGTTGAATCGGTTAATGACTGAAGAGTGATGCACTGATGATATGGTTTAATAAGAAAATTCCAGTAATTTTCTTGATCAAACTTATTTACTTTTTTAATCATTTCTTCTTGCATCTCTGCCCTTTGTTTCCACTGTGCTTCTAATGGCTTGGTTTCCGAGAGCACTCCAGTTGTGGACTCTTTGATAAGCTCAGCTTTCAAAAGTTGTTCGTAAACAAATTTAGTAATTTGATTTTTTAACCTTGATGTCTTTACCGCTGCTTTGTCTACTTGTCTTAGTTGTGCTTCCCAATTCTTAAATCAAATTTCCTTGTGAAATTTATCTACCTGAGGTAGATTAGCTTCCTTTCCTGAGTCAGATGCTTTCGAGTGAATGAACTCATTAATCTTCTTTTCAATTTTCTCACTGATCTGAAAGGAGTGTATTAGTTTTGTTGTTCTAAGTGTCCTTTCAGTTAAATAAACATGTAGAAATTGTCTCCATAAGTTTGCTTAAGGAATGAGAGTTTTAAATATGAATTTTAGATGAATTAGTGAAATTTAAGCATGTAAATAAGCCTTAAAAACAATGAACAACAGTGCATAATAGAGAAAAAAATTCAAACATAAGTTTTACACAATAGGCATGATGAAGCAGTTCACCCCTCCTAGGCTACATCTTCTAGTCCAACTCCCAATGGCATGTCCCTCTTTGTCATTATGCTCAAAATTGTAAATTACATACGTTTGCAGGCATCTAATGGCTATTTTATCTGCACCAATGGGTCCAAAATGCTCAAATTTGTCTAGGTAGACTCTTGTTTCACCAAAATTTGTCGAAAATTGACCTCTCCATGCCTTTTTTCCCAATGTCATCTAGAAAATCTCCATTAACTGTGGAGAACTCGCACTTTACTGTGACTAAATTTAATTAAAACCCTAAAAATAGGGCGCCACTATTTATTCTGCCATTTTTAATGCTAACATTCACCGTTGACGGGTGGGGGTGGCCACATGCCAACCCCTGAATCCCCGATCATATTTAATGTCTGGGCAAAACTCCACCTTTAGAACTAGAATTTAATTCGGGTTCAATCAAACGTGCGAGGTCATAGTTTATAACCAATCACATGTTAACTTGAAGTTTGATGCGCGGTTTTGTTTTAAAACTCTGCCGAGGTATTGAACCTGAAGCTTGGCAATGTTCCACAATAACCAACGCATTTAAATCTTTTTAAACCCCACCATGTGACATTTGTTGTAACTGTTTGATACAACCGTCGAATTGCTTGGAACCCGGAGTGTAGCGTTCCACTAACCACGCCATTTTTTGTCGTTTAAACCACCCATGTGACTGTAGTAAAAAACCACCGAATTTATGCTATATCATTTGTGCAAAAATTGTTCTCGACAATTGTACAAATTTTTATAGGGAAATTATATCATTTAGATACTCAATATCAAACCTTTTTTTAATGGTGGTTCAGAGACACTGGGTGGCTGCTACATCCATGGGAAAATCCAGGCAAATTAACCACGAAGGGAATCACATCTCGTTAACCAAACTATCAGGGCCTAACCCCAAGGTCATCGAGGAGAAGTAACCATGTGACCTCCTGATCGGTGAAGTGCTTAGCAAAAAAACTCGACCAGTTGAGTTAACCCTTGGAACTTATGCTCAATATTAGCACTTGTAGAAGCATATATATTATATTTTGCAAGAAAATTAACATATTAACGTTAGAAAAGCTCAAATTTCACATTGTCAAACATGATTTCTATAAATAAAAATTACATATTTATAAAGCTAATTCATTTTTCTACTTTTCATTTTTTTACACTATATTCAAATTCATTGTGAAGGTAACTTGAATCGTCCCTCCATGTTAATATATTGATATTTTTTTGTTTGCATTAACACTAATGAATCACTAATCACCAGAGATCATCATTAACTTACACTCATCATGAAGAGTTTATTGATTGTTCTTTTCCATATCATAGATGACCATCCCCCAATTTACTCTCACATTCCCATTTTCTTATTAAAAAGTTTGTGATAGCATTCCAATTTTCTTATTAAAAAAGGTTGTGATAATATATAAAATACTAAGTATGATGTGTACAAAAATGATGTTGGAGTGAGGAAAGATAAAATATGTTATAATTGTAACATCATTATCAAAATATTATAATATAGATATATTTAACTTCTTCTTTTTTGGCTTGATCCACTTGAATTTGAACTTTTAATATCATAATTTACATAATACTTCATCAGACAATGATTTTGAACTAATCCATGAACCAAATATATCTCACTTTTATTCTTATTATAAATTTATATTAATTCTAAATCTAATAATTATAAATAATAATAATAATAATAATTACACAAATTCTTAATATTTAAAAACTTTAAAATTACATAAATTTATGTTAATTTATCTTATTATAAATTTTTCTTGCAATTTTAGTAATTTCAACTTAAATTATTAAAATTACAAATATAATACATATAAACAAACACCACTAATTTAACAAAAAAAACCAACAAACACCACTTATGCAACAACACCAAGTGGGGTGGTACGCAGAAATTAAGGGCCATGCCACTCTGCCTCCCCTTTATTAAGTCGACATACAAGGACCTAGAACATGGTAAAGAGATTCTAGATGTAATAGACTAATTCATTTATTAAAACAATTCATCTGGTTGGTGGAACATTAATTATAGTTAATCATTTAAACAAATTATAAAATGTTAAATAAAAATAACTTACAACTTTTTAAACTAAAAATTTTGTGAAAATCAAAGTTGATTTTAAATAAGAATAATTTATAACTTTTTGAACTAAACATTTGATGGAATCTAAAGTTGACTTGTTATTTTTTTTAATTGAGTTGTGACACTTATTTTACAGTTACTATGACGTGATGTGCAAATTTCTCCATTACCTCTTATATATATATATTAAATAGAAAAGTAATATGAGCTATAATTAAAAAAATGAATATGCTCTAAAGTATGAGGGGTTTCCCCAATGCATTATATTAGATATTATTTTTGGGATTCAATTGCGTTAAGTAAGTCATTCATCTATGACTAATTCCTCATGAGTTTTTAATAGTCCACTTAACACTCATTGTATGAGTGATGCTCACAGAGGTGAAAAAAATTGGATTGAAACTAGTGAAATGAATCAAATGGGGTAGCAAGGTAAGTGAGCTTGATTGTGGGGAAAAGTCCACAGTTACAAGGGCTTGAGCTTGATTGTGGGGAAAAGTCCACAGTTACAAGGGCTTGAGCTTGGATGGGTGTCAAAACTCCACAGCTAGGGCTTGAGCTTGGATGGGTGACCTCCAAGGAAGTCTTGCTTACAAGCCCCTGAAGCAATGCTATCTAATGTTCTAAATTAATTAGAAATAAAATAAAATAAATGTGTGAATGAGATGTTTAAATCTTATATTTTTCAAAAACATTTCAACTTTGAAGATGTATTTTATCAACTTCATATATATCTATATATAGGAAAAAAATTATTTTTTTTATGCTGACAATTTTTAATTGGTTCTATATGCATTTAAAAATACAATTTAAACAATGAAAAATAACACATTATATTTTACAATCTAAAAAAATTGCATATAAAGAAATTTGATTCCTCTCAATTCATGTTAAGATCCATACGTATTTTAATCATATATAGTATGTCTCTAAATAAATATTAACTCCAACCTACTTGTCCAAATTGTGAACATCTTATAGTCATTAAGCACATATTTTGGTACTATTTTCCAGTCAACCCTAAGTTTCTACATGGAATTTTATTTGTTATTAGTTTTGTAAGTATAATTGCTCTTTCATGTTAAAATATTATTTATATATAATATAAAATATATTGATATTATTATTAATATCAATATAAAATATATTAATATTATTATTAATATGTAAGTTTGTTTATATAAAGTGTTATATGAAAGTAAAAAAAAATCAAATAAAAATCAAGTTTTATTATTATTTAAAAAATTTCTTTTCAAAATACTTATAACTTTAAAAAAATTAAATTTATAATTTAAAAAAAAAATTGTAATTAAAAATAAACTAATTTAATTTTACTTCTTAAAAAAAAAATTATATATTAAATTCTAATATTTAATACTCAAAACTAATTTAATCTAAAAAATTTTTCTGATCTTTGAAACTTTATAAAAAATCTCTACAATCTTATTGAGTTATTTTCTTGCTGATATTTTATATATATTAATTATAAATCCTTATTACATTTCTTAATGTAATTCATTTTTTTTAATTACATTTTTAACTTGGTCTAATTTTTAAGAATCAATTTCCTACACTATTTTAATAATTAATTATACACTATTTCTCATAACCAGTTTTAAGAGAAAAAACCATAATTCCACTATTTCCAATCTTTTACCAAAACAAAATAATAATCCTTTTAAACACATAAACCAGAGAAGGTGTGATAAACCATAATTAATTATACATAGTTTTCATGAACTTCAACAAAATCATAATTCCACTATTTCCAATATTTTACCAAAACAAAATGATAATTTTTTAAACACATAAATAAAAACTTTATACATAAATAAAACTTTATACTTGAACAGTGGCTGAGAATTTAAATACTTGCAATTTGTCTTTTGTTTTAAGATTTCCCAGGAGAGTTTTTGCTTTAAGCTGTTAACTTTAATCTTCTATTAAATAAAATAAGAAATCAATATCACAGCATTAAAGTAGACAAAAAAAATAAATCCAACAATAAAAGGGAAAAAAGGCTCTACTTGAGAATCAAAATGGGAAACATATTAAAGTTTTAAGAACTGACAGAGAAGGAGAATATATCTCCAAAGGATTTCTGTGTTTTTACAGAGAAAATGGGATTCACAAGCAATTTACAGCAAGGTATACACCTCAAAAAAATGGAGTTGCTAAAAGGAAAAACAAAACCTTCATGGATATGATAAGAAGCATGTTGAAGGCAAAACATTTGCCAAATTAATATTGGGCTGAAGTTGTACATTGTGCAGCATATGTCTCGAATAGATGCCCAACAAAGAGTGTAATAAACAGAGTTCCTAAAGAAGCATGGAGTGGCATAAAATAGTTTGTCACCTACATGAGAGTTTTTGGTTGTGTGGCTTATGCACACATTCCAGATCAGCTAAGGAAGAAGTTGGATAGTAAGGGGGAGAAGTGCATATTTGTTGGATACAGTGAAGAATCCAAGACATACAGATTTTATAACCCATCTACTAAGAAATTTATGATAATCAGAGATGTACAATTCATTAAAGAAGAAGCTTGGGATGGAAGCACTGAGAAAACAGTGAATGTAAAAACTTGTTTGTCTCATGATGAAGATGATAAAGAAATGGCTGAAATACATCCCCATTAGCAACACCACCTTCACCAACACAAGGATAGCAAGGGACACCACAAGCAGGTATGAGAACACCTTTGAGAAGTGATGACAGTGCTTCTCCAAGCACATCACAAGGAGAAGATTTGAATGCTTCTACAAGCACAAGTTCAACAAGTGAAAGAGGAACCAGATTCAGAAGTTTGAATGAAATTTATGAGCAAGAAGAAGGTATGAAATATTATTTTCATTATATTGTCATGTAGAAGATCCGTTTCATTTTTAAGAAGCTGTAAAATACAGGAAATGGATAGATGCTATGGATAAAGAAACTAATGCAATAGAAAAAAATAAGACATGGGAATTAATTGATCTCCCAAAAGGAAAAGAAGTAATTGGAGTAAAATGGGTTTATAAAACCAAAAGAAATGCTGAAGGTAAGATTGAAAGGCACAAGAACAAACTTGTTGTCAAAGGCTACAAGCAGCGACAAGGTAGAGACTGTGAGGAAACTTTTGCACCAGTTACAATAGTGGAAACAGTAAGAGCAATGTTGTCCATAACAACACAACACAAGTGGAAAGTTTACCAAATGGATGTGAAATAAACATTCCTAAATGGAGTATTGATGGAAGAGGTATATGTTGAACAACCTCTGGGATATGAGAAAGAAGACCAAGAGCACAAAGTATGCAGATTGAAGAAAGCTCTGTATGGGCTGAAAAAAGCACCAAGAGCATGGTATAGTAGGATAGATGCCTATCTACTGGAAAATGGGTTCAAAAAATGTGAAGGAGAACCCACACTTTACATCAAGGAAAATGATGATAAGATGCTCATTTTTGTTTTGTATGTTGATGATGTTATAGTCACAGGTAATGATGCTTACCTCATTGGGAATTTTAAAACAGTCATGAAGGATGAATTTGAGATGACTGATATGGGATTACTAAGATACTTCTTAGGAATAGAAGTAGAGAAAAATGAAAATAATATTTTTATCTCTCAAGCTAAATATGTGAATGAAGTTTTGGAAAGATTTAACATGCGGGATTGCAAGACATCAATTACTCCTACAGTGATGGGATTGAAACTGAGCAAAGAAGACAACATCAAGGATTTTGATCCAAGTTTGTATAAGAGATATTTGGCAACATCATGTATTTGACTGCAACTAGGTTTGATATTATCCATGTTGTTAGTTTAATTTCCAAATTTATGGAAAGGCCAAATGAGACACAGTGGCAAGCATCAAAAAGAATTCTGAGGTATGTGAAAGGAACAAAGAGGTATGGAATTTATACACCACTTCAGAAAATTTTGAATTGATTTGACAGTGATTGGGCTGGAAGCATAGATGACAAGAAAAGGACCTCTGGATATGTTTTTCATATGGGATCAGGGACCATTTCATGGTCTTCTAAGAAACAACCAATTGTGGCTTTATCAATAGCAGAGGCAGAATATGTGGCAGCTACAACAGCAACATGTCAAGCAATATGGATGAGGAGAATGTTGAGAAGTTTGTGTCATGAACAGGTAGAAAGCACAACAGTTTATTGTGATAGTAGCTCAGCTATAGCTTTATCCTAGAATTCAGTGTTTCATAAAAGAACGAAACACATTGATGAAAAGTATCACTACATCAGATAGTTAGTGAACAATGGAGAAATTGTTTTGCAACATTGCAGAACAAAAGAGAAGTTTATTCTAACAAAACCATTGGGGCAGAAAATCTTTAATTATTTAAGGAAATGTTTGGGTATGCAAGAAAATAGAAATTGTAATTAAGGGGGAGTGTTGGAAATTAATTCCAACTGCAAGCAGAGCAGAAGGACCACGAAATTAAATTCTGATGGGAACACCAAAGGACAGAAGGCAGCAACAAATTTATTGTTTCTGATTACACCCCACCGCGCATTAAAACCCTATGATTAAACCCTACAAGACCCATATTTTTGTTTAAAGGCCGTAGCATGTTTCTGCAATGAAGACCGTGGTTTGAACCACACAATACCGCTCCATTCATTTTTGTACCTACCCGCCTTCAAACTCCATACACCAACCATTATTAAAAACCCCGCGCATTTGTTTCGATTTGAAAACTCCATGTCACCTTGAGTGGAGCCCACGACTCCATGTCACATTCCACAACCAATCAATGAACATTCGCATGAACCTAAGCCTACGTCACAGGGCCTTTCAAACCATGCGATAAGGTGTGGCCCGCCATCACCGAGTCATCAGCCTCCGACCAATAGGATTGTGTTCGCATCAATTGAAGTCCAGTCACCAAGCCCTCAAATGGATGTGATAAGTCATTGAATTGTTTTTCATAAAGTTGTTTGAAGTCCGCGAAATGATGTAATAAGGTTTTTAAACCTTAGGTTAAATGTTTTATTTGCTCTTATATGCGCCACGATGTATGCCTTATTTCGTTAAGTTTTAGACTTTGGGTTATATATATATATATATAGAGATATATAGATATATATATATATATACACACAAAACAGTGAAAAATGTAATATATGCCGAGTGAATTGATTGTGTGTATGCCCGAAGGCAAAAAATAAAGAGTAATATACTATGAGTGAGACAATGAAGAAGTGCGTTGTGTTTTTTAGTAGCCAAAAGCAATCTTTGCATTGTAAATCTAGAACAATAGAAGTTCTAAAGAATTTTATTTTTGTAACAATGTTTTGTTTAAATAAAAATGAGTTTCTACTCCATCGCTGTCCACATTGTTTAATTTATTGAATCTCTGTGTTTGCAGAGGAATTTTTGTTTCCTCTCAGTTGTTCCAGAATAACCAGAAATTCCAAAACATAACCGTAGTGAATTCCTGCATTTCAGATAGATCCACTGTCTCCCTAGGCTTGCATTCCCACACGAATTCCTGAACCAGTCGGGCGACGATGAGATTTAAATGGAGCATATCCATTTCTAAGCCCAGACACACCCTCTGCCCTGCACCAAATGGCATCATATTTATCTACTTCGTTCCCGTCAAATCCACTTCCATACCCTGATCAGAAAACCTCTCCATATTGAATTCTGATGGGTTCCACCACACTGCGAGATCCATCCCTATGCTCGCCATGTAGAAATTGACGAACGTGTCAGCAGGGACATTGTAGTCGGCAACTTTGCAGGGCCAGGTGACGGCGTGGCTGAGTATAAAGTGCCCAGGAGGGTGGAGTCTCAGGGTTTCCTTCACCACGACCTCCAGATAAGGCATCTGCTGCAGGTCATTTTCCTCGGTGGGTTTTCCCTTTCTAGTGACCCTCACCATCTCGGCGTATAATGTGGCATGTATGTCTTGATGAATCACCAGAATTGCCATCAGCCACTGCAGGGATGTCGTGGTCGTGTCGGTGCTAGCGGTGATGAATTCGGTGTAGAGAGTAACGAGCTCATCGTCGTTGAGGCTTCAACAGCCGTCCAGTGTCAAATTGAACATTGTGTCCACATAGACGCTGCGTGCTGGTTTATGAGGGTGAGCAAGGTTTTTGTCTTCCTATGAAGTAAATATTATTTTAGTACCGAAAGCTAAGAGGATCAATTTGATCATCTTGCCTAGGCGAAAGTTAGTGAAGGTTTCACCCCTATTTCATCATATTGCCTTACTGAATCACACCCTTCTGACCACCCATATTTAGACTTTTTAAGATTGCTTTTTCATCTCTAGCGGATAACATCCTTTTCATCCAACCATGTATCTGAAGTTTTAGCAATAGTTCCTCTCTTATATGGTCGAGCCTGCTATAGCGCCCTTCTAAATAACTCCGCAAATCGGGGTTTTGAAATTGCTCCATGACACTCACGGCTCCCTCGTTGCGTGTCACTTCGTTCCTCAGGTTTTCCACAAGGCGGCTGATGCCCCATTCCGTCACTTCCCCGAAGGCCTTCATCGCCTTCCCTCTTCCCTCTCTCTCTCCATCTTCCCTTCTCATTCACTTTCTCTTCCTATCCCTCCCTCCCACTCTATCTCTCTATGACCTTTCTTCCCTCTCTCTTAATCTCTGTATCCATCTCTCTTTTTCTCTCTCCCTCCAGCCCTCTATCTCTCCCTCTCTCTCAACTATACCCTTCTATTCTCCTCTCTCTCTCTCTTTCCATCTCTCTTTTTATCTCTCCCCTCACTTCTCTCTCTCTCCCCATCTTCCCATCTCTTCTTCTCTTCCTCTCTCTCTTTTCTCCCTCCTTTATCCCCCTCTCTCTAAGCCTTAATCCCTCTCCTTCATTATCTTTCTCTCTCCCTCTCTCTTTGTCTCCTCCCTCCCTCTCTTCCCCTTTCTCCCTATTTCTCTATCTTCCCCACTTTTCCCCACTACCCCACTCTCCATTCCTCTCTATCCCCCACCCATTTTTCCTATTTACCTCTCTCTACCCATTCACTCTCCCTTCCTTTCACTTTCCACCTTTCTCTCTCTCTTTCTCCCCTTTTCCTACATTCCAAGAGTGAATGTGCATTCCTTGAGTGCATGCATCGTCTTTTAAATTCAATTTCCTTTTGGGAATGAATGAAAATTCTAGCACACATGTTTCCTGAGTTGGTTTCCTCAAATATATGTTTGAGATGATAAATCTAGTGGTTTGGGTTGCAAATACATGAAAACTTCCATTTTTCATAATACTTCTCGATATCTATAACTATACCATTATGTTTCTATAAGATAGACAAATCCATTTTCCATGAAACTATAGACACATATAAAGTGCATCCAAATATACAAGTTATTTAAAATAAGATATTGTTTATCATTTTTAATATATTTTTTTCTTGACATATATCAAAATATTAAAATATATATTTTATTTTTACAAAAATATTTTCCTTTTATTTTAGCCATTTTTAGAAAAAAATTATATTGTTTACCTTAGAATCCACAATCTAAAAAATGTTTGATAATGTTAAAAACTTTTTAATTAACATTAACAGAAGAAGACCTTGTAATTTGAATGATATAATGAGTTTCATAATTTAAAAAATATATACAATTAAGATTATAAATTTTGAGAAAATATTTGTGTGCAAGGACAAATTGTTCACGACAATTATACAAATTTTTATACGGAAATTCTATCATTTAGATACTCAATATTAACGTTTTTTTTTTTTAATGGTGGTTCACAGACATGGGTGGCCGCTACATCCATGGGAAAATCCTCGTAGATTAACCAAGAAGGGCCACATCCTGTCTACCAAAATAGAAGGCCTAACCCCAAGGGCGTCCAGGAGAATTAACTCTATGACCTCTGATAGGTGAGGTACTTAGCAACAAAACTCTACCAGTTGAGCTAACCCTTGGTGGTTATACTCAATATTAACACTTGTAGAAGCATATATCTTATATTTAATGTTAGAAAAGTTCAAATTTCACATAGTCAAACATGATTTCTATAAATAAAAATTACATATTTATAAAGTTAATTCATTTTCCTACTTTTCATTTTTTTACACTATACTCAAATTCATTGTGAAAGTAACTTGAATCATCCCTCCAAGTTAATATATTTTTATTTTTATGTTTGCATTAACACTAATGAGTCACTAGTCACTAGAGATCATCATTAACTTACACTCATCATGAAGAGTTTATTCATTGATCTTTTCCATATCATAGATGACCATCACCCAATTTTCTTATTAAAAAGGTTGTGATAGCATTCCAATTTTCTTATTAAAAATGTTGTGATAATATATAAAATACTAAGTATGATGTGTCAAAAATGATGTTAGAGTGAGGAAAGATAAAATTGTTATAATTGTAGGATCATTATCAAAATATTATAATATAGGTGTATTCAATTTTATTCCGACGGGTTCCGCCACGCTGCGGGATCCATCCCCATGCCCGCCACGTAGAAATTGACGAACGCGTCGGCGGGGACATTGTAGCCGGCAAGTTCGCAGGGCCGGGTGACGGCATGGCTGAGTACAAAGTGCCCGGCAGGGTGGCGTCTCAGGGTTTCCTTCACCACGGCCTCCAGATAAGGCATCTGCTGCAGGTCATTTTCCTCCGCGGGTTTTTCCATTCCAGTGACCCTCACGATCTCGGCGTATAATCTGGCCTGTATGTCTTGATGAATCACCAGATTCGCCATCAGCCACTGCAGGGATGTTGTGGTCGTGTCGGTGCCGGCGGTGATGAATTCGGTGCAGAGAGTAACGAGCTCCTGGTCGTTGAGGCGTCGGCCGCCGTCCACTGTCAAATTGAACAGCGTGTCCACATACGCGCCGCCTGCCGGAGGCGGCGCATCGCGGCGCTGGTTTATGAGGGTGAGCAGGGTTTTTGTCTCCCTATGACGGATCTCAAACATCGGCGCCCGGAGCCACCGGTAGAAGAACCCCGGAATGGGTAAGGCTTCGTACAGACCTCCGCCGATCAGGAGGACCTCCCGCAAGACGCCCTGCACGGATTTTACTGTCTCCTCGTCCGGCTTGCTACCGAAGCACATCCACAGGAGAATACAAAAGACAGCGTTTCGAAACTGCTCCACGACGCTCACGGCTCCCTCATTGCGTGCCGCTTCGTTCCTCAGATTTTCCACGAGGCGGCCGATGCCCCATTCCCTCACCTCCCCGAAGGCCTTCATCGCCGAAGGGCTCAGGGCTTCGCTAACCAGATTCCTGCGAAGGCTCCGCCATAGCGGCCCGTAAGCGGCCGAATTGATGCTGTGCTGGTCGCTGCTGAAGAGTTTCCGCATCCCACGGGCAGGCGGGCGGTCAGAGAAAACGGAGCCCTTCTGTATCAGCGCCTCGTGGGCAAGCTCGCGGTCGGCGATCATGACCATAGGGCGGGAACCGATCCACATGGTGAATATTGGGCCGTATCTCTCATGGAATTTCTTCACTGACCTCTCGAACGCGCCGCTGAAAAATCCCAACTGAAGGAGATTCCCTACAATCGGCCATGCCGGGGGGCCTGGCGGCAGGTTCCTGTAGCGCCAGACCTTCCAGAGAACCAGTCGGAGGAAGATAAAGGAAATTACGAGAAGCAGAACAGGCTGGAGAAACGAATTGAGAATCGCCATGGAAATTCGAATGCGAGGGTTTCGTGCAATCTCTGATATGCGCAGGGTTTTACTACTATAAGACGACGGAACTCTATCGTTTACGGCCGCCCACTTTTGACTGGAAATAACTGTGACTTATTCCCGTCCGAGTTACCGTCATCCACAAGACCAGATTCCCTCGTAAGATTTGGAAAATTATAATTTTTTTATAATATTGTATTTTTAAAATTACATGTTCGCTATAAAATATATTTATTTGACCGAACCTAGTCTTAAAATCATTCATTAAAAAATCTATCCTAAACAATCTTTAATAAAAAATAATTATTGAGCCGCTCACAAATTTTATATATTTTTGAAATATATAAATGGAAAGGATAATCCGCTTCCTTGGTCATTTTGGCGTCTGGATACGTGCTCGCACCGACCAAAAACAAAAAAAGAGGTGTCTACTGTCTGAACCAGAACACAAAGGCGGGGAGCCACAGTTCTTAACCAATTAAAACGAAGAGGAGGTGTCAATTTCTTCACCACCACGGAGCCAAAAATTTTAATATGGATTTTATCATTTTTTTCCAAATAATAGTCGAGTGATAAATAATTATTACATACGCGAAAGGAAAGTTATTAGTAGTTACCATAATAAAGTTAATTAATAATAATAATAATTATTATTATTATTTAATTTTAAATTTTAAATTTTAATTAAATAGACATTAAATTGGTGTATGAGACGGAACATTATATACAAGAAAGGAAACTTTTAAAAGAAGCAAGGGGATAAATCATACAAGAATGGAAACTTCTAAAAGACTGACTTTGTCAACAATATAGCATTAACTTTCTAGTCAAAATGGGTGGAGTTTCTTTTATTTTGTTTAACCAAAATTTTGGGAAAATTTGAATATTCCTATTTTCTCATAAATTCAAAAATAATTTTATAATTTCTAAATTTTATTTTCTAATTTTTCATTGGCTAAGCCAACCTTGATATGACATAATGGTATAACACTAGCTTTCTAGTCAACATGGGTGGAGTTTCTTTTATTTTGTTTAACCAAAGTTTTGGGAAAATGTTGAATATTCTTATTTTTTGATAAATTCAAAAATAATTTTCTAATTTCTACAAATTTTATTTTCTAATTTTCCATTAGCTAGACCAACCTCGATATGACATAATTCTCCTGGTGGAGGGTGTTTTACTTTATGTATTGGTTAGTGCCTCACAAATTATTTTAAAATAAAAAAAAGGTTAATTTGGTGGAGGGTGTTTTACGTTATGTATTGGTTAGTGCCTCATAAATAATTTTAAAATAAAAAAGAAGTTAATTTTGTGAGTGGTCATTCTTTCTATGAGTGCTTTGATACTGACATTGATAATACTCAACCTAATGATGCTAGAACTGATAGAGTTTCAAATCCACTAAGCGAGAGATGTGGGGTAGGAGGGGGGAAAAGAGGGGGTTGAAGAAAACTCTATAATTTTGTGGAGTGCAGAGGTGGCGGAAGAAAACTTGTCTTCCTCTGCACTAGTAACAATTGATATATTAATTTTCTGAACCCAAAACTTGAAGCAAAAAAAAGATGAGTTCTAGAGAAATTTCTAGGTACCTACCACCTTGGCCTCTCAAGCATGAAATTATGGAATCTATTGATCTAGTAATAAACTAATGAATACAAGAGTATCAATAACCCATAATTCTATGAATTATGGAGAGAATATATATATTGTATATGCACTTCACATTCCCTCTGCATTAAAATATACAAAATTAAAACGCTGAGAAAGTTTTTAAGCTAATCCTGCTAAAAATAATGATATGCATATCATGACCAAAAATGGATTCTGAAATTCATATTTCGAGAAATCTAGTGGTCATGTGACCACTAGATACTCCAACTGGCCAATTGGTACTCCAACTGGCTCCTACACCTTCCTGATCAATTTGGCTTTCATAAATGGGGTTGAATTTTATGTATAAATCTATTGTTTTAAAGCATGGAACGCTACCATAGTTAAGGGTAGATTTTGTTGAGAAGTGTAGCAAGAAGGTCTCAATTTGACTTTACCTTGGTCAAATTGAGAAAAATCAAATTGCCACATTAACAGAGAACTTGGAGGCATTTAATTAAGGTGACATAGCTCTTTTCCCTCGATTAGCTTAGTAAATTCTAGTTAGAGGGCTTGGAGTTCAGTTAAGCATGTGTGATTGCAAAATTTTAGTAATGTGGATTAGTTATTTCCAGTTGTGTTCAGTTAAACTAGTTTTAATAGTTAATGGAACTAGTGGAACGTTAGGTGTGTAGTGGAACAATAGTCTAACTCAATGATCATCCAATTAACTAATCAGTTAGCTCAAAATAACAAGTGCATGCAAGAAATTCGAGTTCCTTGGATGTGGTGGAGATCCCAAGGCAGTGTAACAAGCAATTGTAAACTAGTTTGAGTGTACAGGTGTTGCATGTAATCAGATGATCAATCCTTGAGAATTGTGCAATCAATTGGAGGAAAATTCCTAAAAAATAAGGTCTAATTCCTAAGCATTTGTGTAAGGAAATAGGGGCTCAATCAGAGGCATAAATTGACTAAGTCTCGGTGAGAGCTTCTCATTGAGAAAAGAGATAGGTTATTCACTTACAGGTTATGCTCAGAGCGAACAAGAAATTGTATTAAATTCTCTATTCATTTGATTAATGCAACTACGATTAAGGGGTTCCCGATTGAGTTCCCCTAGAAAAATACTATGCATGTGTGGTTTTTCTTATTACATGTTTGCAAATGTCGTTCTACAGTGTGAATTAAATTTTGTAGAACAGTAGAGTATAATTTTGTCTCTCGGTTTTAGATTAAAATTTTTGAGCAATGGCAATTCGATCATCGAATTTCTACATGGTATCAAAGTAGGATTCACATTAGAATAGGCATTCCGAAATTCAGATTTGAGAAGATGACCATCAACAGACTGAGATTAGAGTATGCCTTGAAAGGAAGCTCAAATTTCATTACATGGAAGGATTTCATGGAGGCAGTGCTTGATGATAATAAATTGCTTGAATATGTCAAGAAAGACATTGCAAAACCAGGATCAACTGATTCCTAGAACCTAGGACAACGAAAGAAATATGTAGCTAAGGCAAGGAGAATAATCTTGGAGGGAGTGAAGAAACTTATTTTTCAATGTGGAAGGCACTCATAGAGCTATTCAAGAATAAAAATGACCATAGAAATTTGGACCTCAAAGACAAACTTCGAAACATCAAGATGTTGATGAATGACACTATTCCGCAATATCTCACCAGATTTACACAAGTTTAGGATGAGTTTGGAGGGGTTAGTGTGAATGTTGTAGAAGATGACCTAGAGAGCCTAGCTCTTCTAGGCCTTCCCAAAAGTTGGCATAACGACCAAGACTCAGTGGGTGGGAGAGAGAAATTACCGAATTGGGAACACTTGTGGTTTGATTTGGTACAAAAGGAGATCAAGCGAAATATTAGATATGGAACTTCATCCAAGGGAGAGGATGAAGAAAATTTTGCATTGGATGGAAAGGGAAAGAAGGGAAAAGCAAAGAAATATCAAACCAAACCAGGATCTAGCCAAGGGGGCAAGAAGAAAGACTTGTTCAAAATAAAATTCTTTAATTGTCTTCAATTCGGGCACTATGCTACAAAGTATACACACAAAAATTTTATAAAGAAGAACTCAAGAGCAATAGGTGAAGCTTTCGATTCACAGTTTGAGCTAGAATTCACCCTTATCGCATGCATGGCCATCACTGTGATGTATAGTGTGTGGTACATGGACTCGGGTGCCTCGTCCCACATGACAAGGTGTAGAGAATTTTTCAGTGACCCGGAGGAGAAAGATCTCCATATGCATATTGATATTAGGGGCAACGAAAGGTACGATGCTACCGGTATTGGTACAGTAACCTTTAAGAGGGAGTCAAGATCCCCTCTTCGCCTTAAAGACGTCATATTGGTACCGGACCTAAAGAAGAACCTCATCTTTGTACCAGTTTTGGAAGACCGTGGATATGATGTGATCTTCAGTAAAGGTAAATAAATTCCGAGACACATAGATACTGGATAAGTGAAGCAGATCAGAGTTCGTGTGAAGAACCTGTATAAACTTGATGTGGGAGATTGTGTTGCATTAAGCAGTAAGGAAGATAAAGTGCAGAGTCGCGGTGTTGGTGAACTTTGGCACAAGAGATTGGGTATTTTTAATGCAGCCAAAAGGCTGCAAATACCCAAATATGAAAACTTAATACATATTATGCCTAAGACCTGAAGATAGGTTCATACATTCTCTAAGATCCTTTTGCTACCCAACTTTAATCTTCAAACTAATCTCGCGGAAGCTTAGATTATAAAATGGTACTCGGGTGTATGACTGACATAAATATGTCATAAAGCTTTTTTTACCTTTATGCCGTGACCACCCTTCCTCATTATTTTCGCAGTTTTACTGGTTTATCTACTTCGCATCGCCAAACCCTTTTTCTTAACGCTTCACCGGAAATCCTTTCTTTTGGCATCATGGATCCCAATCTTTGCTGATTTCTCACTTCGACAAACTTACGATTTTGTATATCGTGAATCACAAATTATCTCACTTGGTTCTTTGCAACTTTACCTTTCTTCTATTAACTGTGACGCCATATCGCAAGCGCTATGCAATATGCGAACGAACCTCCACATGACATGCATCCACTACATTGCATCGCAATTTAAACCATAAAACTTGAGATGGCTTAATAGTAAATATAAAACCCGCCAATATGCGATATACGTATGGCTGCTTCACCCGACAAGTGTCTCATTGCAACTTAGATCTTTTCCCTTGCGATGTGATCTTCGCCGTCCTCTCTCGCTGCTCACTTGATCACGACCATCCGTTCCACTTCTTCCTTTGGAAAAATTACAAGAGTTTTCTCTAAATAAATTTCTTCTATTTGTCGATTTTTGCCACTCTACAACTCCATCTCTGTATCCATGCGTTAACTCCTTCCTGATCTTTCTTCTGTTTCTTCGTTCAGATCTACGACCTTTATTCTATTTTAGGCTATTCACACTGGTTTCAATCCTGAATATCATTATGTATATTCACTCTCTAAATATGTAATTCATATTTGCTTCCCCTTCTTGACCTGCACACAGGTTTGTCTGCACTCGTTCACTCCCGTTAGGGTCATTCACGGCTAATTAACTCCTAGATTGGAATCATAGATTCTACCCAGCCACTAAGTCTTCTATCACATAGTAAGACTTATTATTTCATCTGAATTCATGCAATCAATTAATTATTTCACAGATATTGATTTTTTTCAATTATGGATCACTCAGCATGTAAAAGAAACAAACACACATTTTTTATGATTCATCGACACAACATTCTCTTCATGAACTCAGAATTGAGTTTTCCATTCACCAGTAAATATTTACACAATAATAATTTCCTCTCGGCCTGATCTTCTATTTAAATGGCCTCTCCACTATACTTCTCTCGCTCTGCCTATAGGCTTGCCTCTTTTAAATGAATGTCTATCCTTTCAATCCTTATCAACAGATTCCTAAAATTCAGGAACTAACTCCTATGTTTCTGTAACTGATTTCTAAACTTAGAACTTTCACTATCTTTTTTGAACCGAACATATCAATCCTATCCTAGCTGCTAGCTTATCCAACAATTTCTGCCAACACGCATATTCAATTTCATGACTAAGCTCTTTGACTAATGAGTCAACACCTATCTAGAACCTTCTAGACTAATATTTGTGAACTATGAAGTCTTTACAAGATTTTACAATGATTATACTAAATAAATGTCCCTCTTGGACCAATGTCAAGACCTTAGGCCTTGAGTTACATTACAAACTTAACTTGAGGGTAGATGCTCCTACATCAGACTCCTAAAGTAGAAAGAAGACATGATCACCTGATCATGTACCTTCAACCCTTGTCTTTCCTGGATCCCAAACTCTGTTTTACTGTTGTCCATAAGCTGCATTGTCTTCATCATTCTTCACTTGCAAGCTTCCAAACTTCCATGCTTTTTACTGTAGTGCTCCCCTGTGTCTACCTTCACTGTTCTTCACTTTCCAAACAATTCCACTGTGGATTTCTTTCTTCATTCTGCTATAGCTCATCTTATATATCTGCATTAGGTTCCATAGTTCATATATGGATTCTTGTAATTTAGTCTGTTGCTGCAACCTAATTTTGTTTTCCTTAATTTTGCATTGCACTTTGTTGCACTTTATCCATTTATCACTAAACTATTGATTTCTTTCTTCAGCTCTTGTTGCTTCAATTTCTTCTTTTTCACTTAGAATTACTACATTTACTGCTACAAATATTGTTCTAGATATTGCTGCAAATATTACTCCGGACATTGCTACCTCCCATACTTCCTGAATATCTCTTAAGATATCTCCCTCTGGAACATCCTTTTCTGCTCACTACCTGCAAATTTACTTTCAAAAAATAAATTTCTTTTGATTCTTTGACTACAGTAATATACTCATTCACTCTTCTTTGTATACTAGCAAACATAATCAAGTTTGGAAAACTAGTATCTGCTCTTGCCTCTTTCACAACTTGAGACGTTTCCACATCATTGTTTGCAATTCCTTTCTCATACTCAGATTCTTCTAGTAACTTATTTTCTACTTGATTCTTCCCTAATACATCACTATGTTGTTCATCAATTCCAACATATTTTCCTTCCTCTTCCTTGACATCCTTCAGTGATTGTACTTCACCCCCTTAACTGATTCTGACAGTCAATTCAGCTTCTTCAAACATGACATCTTCATGCTTTATATATTCCTCATCATTATTCCTTACCTGGAAACTTCCAGTCTTCTTCAGTTCTAAAACTGACTCTCCATCAACTTGTGACATGTCTGACTCATCTTCATCAAAACCTGTAATCATATATGAATTATCAGAATTAAAAATATAAGGCCTCACTGCCTTTTCCTTCTTTGGCAACATCTCGGTATGTTGCTCTGATTTTTCCTCTAATATTGATCTTTAATCTTTATTTAAAGGTGTTGGTGTTGTTTACTTGTTAAATGTTTGGACTTTTTGGTTGGAATAAGATGAAAAAATTGTGGTCATTTAGCATTTTGAAAAATATTTCGTGCACTTGGATTGTGAAGAGTTAATCTTGGAAACTTATGATTCCAATGAATTGTGGTCAAATTCTAAGAAAATTAAACTAGAAAACAGATCTAAAAATATTCTGAAATATCTAACAAATAACCTACTCTATTTAAATGGTTTTTGAATTATGTAGATATCTTTTTTTCAGGATCCATCATATGGAAAACAAATATCTAAATAATTCTACTCATAGAAGCCTCCATTCAGATATTAAATTGTGTTTGAATACTTATGAATTATCATTTTCTAACACTATATTTTCTTGGCTAAGAGTTCTTCTTTCTAGGAAGTAAGGAAATAGGTTAACAACCCAAAACCTAGTGGCATGTGGCAGGAGTGAAATCGTGCCCCCTTAGGGACCACCAGTGGGTAATTTCAGGTGGGGTGGTTTTCCTTGAATAATAGTAACGAGCCAATGTGCAATAGGGGATAAAAACATAGTGAGTAATGGTTGTTCCCATTGTTGGTTTGACAATTGAGTTACAATAGGTTCTCTCATTGTTTATAATCCCCAGTGTTGGTTTGACAACTAAATTACAATAAATTTTCTCATTGTTTATAAAAGAATCAACTTACGTATTGGGTTTTAAGTATTTCTTAAAAGTGTCTCTGTTTGTCTAATTTTTTTCATTTTCATATATAAAGAAATAGATTAACTATATAAAACCTAAATATAAATGGTAAAAGGAAAAATCCTACGCCTTATAACCACCTATAGTCTAAATGTATTAGCCAAAGTAAAACCCTGCACTTTATAGACCACCATGTTAAGGCCTCAAAAATCTGTGGCAGCAACAAGGGGGATAACCACTCAGTCCTGACGTTAAAGTAGTTCATTTTCCGTTTGGGATAGTGGCTCCGACTGGGTGTAATGGGACCAGTTTCCCAGATTTGGGTTTTTGTATGATTGTTGGATTTCTCTCAAAAGATTTGCATAAAGAATTACTAAAAACTAAAACAAATTTATTCTAGAATGCAAAACTTTGAATTAAGTCTAATCTAATCTAACCCAGGATAATACTAATTTCACGCGCTTTAGAATGATGTCTATTATTGTGATGATTTAGATCAATATCAGAATTAATAGAATTAATACTTTGTAAGATGATTCTTTTGAAAAATAGTTAATCAAAAGAAAATGTAAAACATATCGCATATATTTTGATGATCATATATAAAACAAATCAATTTCTATCTTTATATCGTACAATAGTGAAATTGATATTTCAAACAGAAACAATTGATTTCATACATAATTCATGAAAGCTAAACTTATCACTAATGTTTGAAACAGAAATTAGCATACATGATAATAGTACTAGATGTATATTGTCCTATTAATTTGATCAGCAATAATAGGCCATAATCAATCCTTCTATCAATGAGTCTTTCAGAGAATACAAAAGTGCATCAACAATGATCAACAAAATGATGTATAACTGAAAAGGCCATGTTCCATTATTTCATCGAGGCATCTACAAACTTACAATAAAGCATTATTTGTAAATGTTCTCAATAAAATTCTGGACCCTTCTCTAAATGCATGAGAAGGGTTTAAATACTACTTTAACTATTTACAAAAATATAGATTATACAGAATATCCTATGAGGTGGTTTCAAACAACCTTCCTCATTCGAAGTGCCTATTTTCTAAAATTGAAATTATTAAAAACAACCTAACTTATAATCATGCCCGATGATAGATTACTGCCTACTCTGTTTTTCTGCTCACAAATATCTGACGTCGGTTGAACTTGTGGAGGCTTCCCGAAATGCGTCTTTATTTGCCCAACAAATATAGCATCCTGTAAAAGTGGCTGCATTTTCTGTATGGAATCTAGAGAGCAACTTAATGTCATTACTTGACTATGCGGTTTAAGCAGTGATTTCCGGTATGATTCCCAATCAGTCTTCTTCAGCCGTGCAAGCGTTTCTTCCTGGAGTTGACATGTGTTTTTCCAACTTTGTTCTAAATTTCTAATATCGGGAATTGATTTGTGATTTTCCTCTTTAATCAAACCAGAGGTATGCAACATGTGGTTAACCATTTTTACCATACTCTTTGATATACCTGCTGCTATGGCTATGGCCAACTCTGTCTGTTTTACCTGTACATCCCAGTCAGTAAAAAGGATGTCTTTGAAAGTTTCTTTGATTTTTGGGAGATTTGATTTTCTCCCTTCCTCTGAATCCTGCCATTCAATATAATCAGAAATTTCAGTATTGAGTTCATTAAACTTAATTCTCTGGTCAATGACTGTATTGGTCAATTTTTCACTGATTTCCAAGTGTGGGATTATATCTGACATCTATAAAATAAACAATTTTTGTTGTTTTGAGAGTAAGGCATTCAATGTCAATGCTTCTTTTATGAATTCCTCTGCAATAGGAATACCTTCATATTTTGTAAGCTCTTCTCTCAATTCTTTAATCAATGTGTTTTTGCTAGATAAGTAATTTTCATGACTTATCTTAAGCATTTCCATATCTTGCTTAAATTTGAGGAGTTGCTGCTCTATCTTCTGATTCAAACTGCTCCTTTCTTCATCCAATTATTGCTGTAGCTGCATGATCTTATCATCTTTTTCTTGAAGCGAAAATGGACACTTCTGCTACCTTATCCATCGTTGCAGTAGTGTATGCTACAACAAATTGTGATAGTCGAGTCAGATTTTCAATTGGATTTGAAAGAGTGTCTTTCCATACAACTTCCATTACTTCATTTCCTGGAGGCATTTCAATCCTTCTCCTTTTTCTTTGTTTCCTTACTACAGCTTTATGGAGAGGGCTGTAGAATACATCCAATGGAGGGATATCAGTTACCTTTAGAACAATTTCATCAGTTGGAAATACATGAATGACTTCTGTATCTTGGGAGGTTATCCCAAGACTTTCAATGATTTCTTTTGCCGAAACTGTTTGTCCCTTTGGAGTATGAAATTCTGTATCTTTTTGTGAAGATGATACCTCTGGGGTATTTATCAATGTGTTGCTAACTGGAGTCCAGATTTTATCTAGTTCACTTTGACTTTGTGAATCTATTTGTTATTTCCTGATTTCTTTTCTTGCTTCAGTCATATAACTGGTAACTATGAAATTTTGAGGGATATGTCTGAGTCTTTGTTCTCTGTACTCATTGAATTTCTATATTTCTTCTAGATTTAGGTTCAATTTGAAAAAAAAATTGACTTCTTCAAAAGTCCCAACTGATTGCAAAATGTCTTCAAATATATCATCAGTGTGTATGATAGGTTTGAATTTAACTGACTGAGTAAACTTGTTAGCAATCTTCTCTAGGTCGAATTTCCTTGAGGGTAAAACGGGGAGCTTTAGAAGTTCAATCTTCTGACATTATTTTAATGCATGATTGAAATTACTGAGGGTGAATGTACCACATTGAATTTGGTAAGTCCATTACCAACAGTTTGGTAAGCGACTTCTCTCGCCATTAATTTATCAGAAACATACAAAGGAAGAATATGTGGGGGATCGGAGCTTCCAAATACTCTAATATATGAAAATGATTCTTCAACGAAAAATCTTCCTATCATTTGAAGGTTTGCAAGAGCTTCCTTAGTGAACCTAGAGCTCACTCTTCCAAACATAAATTGATGTAACGGTAATACAACACCATAACATAGCATATGAAAATGTGATGCATAATTATGCTCCCATATCTATTTATGACTCAAATGTATAGGGGTGGGATCCTCGAGAGTCCATTTCCAACCCATAATTGGAAAACTGGTAGAAAAGCAAATAGCATCAAAAATATATGCTCTCATGAAAAATTGAGTGACGGGTTTGGAGGAAGAAGCTCTTGTTTAGCAATATTCATTAATCGCTTTAGCTAGATTTCCAGAAAGGATGGTTTCCCAATTCATGATATGGGAGTTAACATAGGAATCAATTAGGGGAAGCCAATTTATGGAGAATTTGGTATTATCAGGGAGATCATATAATCTGCATAGCATTGCAGCTGCAAAATTGTAGGGGTTTGCTAGTGAGGTGATAGGGTACATACCTGATTTCTCATGTTTGAACTTGTTGTCCAGATTCCTCCAACCCTGAATTGTCTTGAAAGGGTCCTCATTGTTCTTTGAAAATTTCTCAACATATTTATTATCATAGATGTCATGTGGGTCAGGTAGCTTGTACATGATATTCAAGTCCTCAGCTCTGAAAGAACCTAAGATTTCATTCTTAGCAGTTCTTAATTGTCTATCCTTGATTGTTGAATTATCAAGCACCCACCTAATCATGTCGGTATATGGTAAAAGAGTAGCCCTTGCCACTATCCTATGAAGGAAGGAACATGCAATATCTTTAAACTGTAAGTTTGAGGGTCTTGCATCATCAGCAATCGCTTTGACCTCCACTACTTCAGGTTCTTCGTCTTCAAGAATGGTATAGATATCTTGCCACTTTGTGCCACCTCCATCAGTAGTGCATACTGTATCTGGGACTATTGGCGACATTTATGTGTATTCTTCTTTTGCAAGAGTCTGTTTGCTGTGCTTTTGCATTACCTTGCGGATGGACATATCTTGAAGGAAAATCCCTATTAAAACAGAGTAATGATCACATGATGGAGGATATATTTGAAATGACCAATTCGAAAAGAAAAGATCTAGGAAGTAGCTGTTCCATTAATTATCCATAACAAAACAATAACTATTTGCATTGAGATGATAAAACACACTTAATCATTTCTGACATGATTTATTTCACTTAAAATCTTTATTTCAAACCTATCAAATATATCGCATTGTGCCCTTTGAATCTATCTTTATGAAGCATATTAAATTTTGTTTATGCGATATGCGATTTCGCGATATTGCGAAATCTCAAAATCGCAGTATCGGAACATCGCAAAATCGGAGTTGTCGCAGTATTGAAACTTTGGTAAAGTTTTCTTAAAGTTTCAAACATTTATTTGCGATGTACGATTTCTGCTGTCACTTGCGAAACTCCGATCACTGATCACAAAATTGGGATTTCGTTGTTTTGTTAGTTATCTTTTAATAACATTGTTACCGATGAAATATGTAGTTGCACTAGTACCTACTTTTTAACGTAGCAAGAAAAACACCTGATTTTGAAAAGTGGTGATGCAGAATCATTTTTTTTTATGAGCATGTTTTTGGCACTTTAATTTTTTTTTAATTTTTTAACTTTTTAATTAATTAATTATTATTGTTATTATTATTTTTTTTCTGTGATGCTTTTTATGTCGATTTTGAATAGTGGTGGCTTATCATCACCATCGTTTTTTTAGAGGATTGATTTTGACACTATACATTTTCTAATGTCTTCTTCTTCCGTGAGATGTTTATTTTTAAGTGCATTTATGTACTTGTGTTTTAAAAAGAAAAAAATATATATATTTTTTTAAATAAAAATTTGTAATGATATCTTCACTTTTTCACATAGATAAAAAATGAAAAAAGGGTCAATATTATAAAGTTTATATTTTCTACAAGTTTATGTATTGCTAATTAATTTTTCAATGCACATCAAATAATTGACACTAAAAAAACCAATATTTTGAACGATATGACAAAAAAATACAAATTTTCAATACAAATAGAATGCAAAAAATACACTTTTAGAGACTTTTTGTTTAAAAAAACATGTTAAATAAACTAATTTTTGGGAAAATATTAACAAAAAAACTTAAGAAAATAGCATTTTTATTGAATTTTATGTCAAAAAATAATAGTAATCACATGCTTTTTGCAAAAAATAAGGATTCTTCTCATAAAATATCAAAGTCTAAACATTACAAGTAAAACTGATTAATAGATCTAAAAAATGAGCTTTGTTTGCAAGCATAACTTAAAGATCATCAAAAATATCAACTAATACATGTTCAACATCATCTAGAACATCATTGATGGCTTCTTCCGCAACATTTTCTGCTTCATTTTGGTCATTGTCATCTTCTAACGAATCTTTCATGTCTGCAAATCTTCCAAAGTGTTCCTTTCCAATCATTCCATATAATGGTGGTTGAGGTTCCTTTACTTCTTTTGCCACACGTGATTCATTAAAATCCCCTTTCCTCAAACAAACTTCTTGCTTCTCATCTAGAAGGAATTCAAGAGTGTTAATTCTTTGTTGAATAAAATTGCATTGCACTGGGTCTTTCTCAATGGCAATGCAATTTTTCCCTTTTGGTAGGCAACATGCTAGTGTTGTACCTAATCATCAAGTATAAAAGAAATAAGTAAGAAAATTAGTATAAAGACATAAAAAATAAAAAACAAAATATTTAAATTTAAATTTGTATAATAAAATTTACCTGAACCTAAGAATAGATCCAAAACCAAATCTCCTTCATTTGACGGTGCCGCACGGCCTGCCTTCGGCCCCTGGCTAAGATGAGGTCGATTCCGAGAATCACCCTCTGCCCAGCCAGGGGCTGGAGGCAGGCTGGGCAGCCCTCGACGGCGCCACCCAATCGGCCTTCATCTAGCCGCGGGCGATTCTTAGAATCGCCCTCCGCCCAGCTGGGAGCGATTCTTGGAATCGACCTCTACTCAGCCAGGGGTGATTTTCGGAATCGCCCTCCGCTCAGCTGGGGGCTGTAGGCAGACTGGGTGTCATCCTTGAGGGCTGCCCAGATTTCCTCCGTGGGCAACTCTCGATGGCGCCACCCGGCTGGCCTCCAGGCCCCGACTGGGTGGAGGGAGATTCTCATAATCACCCTCCGCCCAGTCGAATGACACCGTCAAGGGCATCCCAGCCTACCTCTAGCCCCCAGCCAAGTGAAGGGAAATTCTGAGAATCGCCCTCCACCTAGCCACAATTCGGAGGGAGGCTGGGAAGCCATTGACGGTGCCACTCAGCCTGCCTCTGGCCCCCGGCTAGGCGGAGGGTGATTCCAAGAATCACCCTCGACTGGGCAGAGGGTGATTCTAAGAATCAACCCCTGTTAGGGAGAGGGTGTTTCTGAGAATCAACCCCGGCTGTGCGGAGGGAAATGCCAAGAATCACGCCTGACTAGGCAGAGGGAAATTCCGAGAATCACCCTCCGCCTAGCAGGGGGTGATTCTCGAAATCGCCCGCTGCTCAGCCAGGGGCCAGAGGTAGGCCGGGCGGCACCATCGAGGGTTGCCCAGCCTGCCTCCACCCAGTCGAGGGCCAGAGGCAGGCTGGGAAACCCTCGATGGTGCCGCCCCAGCTAGGGGGAGGGAGATTTTCAGAATCACCCTCAGCCTGGCCGGGGGCCAGCAGGGCGGCACCGTTAAGGGCTACCCAGCCTGCCTCCATCCCCGGTTGGGCAAAGGGAAATTTTGAGAATCGCCCTCCACCCAGGCGCGGGCCGGATGTAGGCTGGGTAGCCCTCGATAGCGCCACATGACCTGCGTCTGGCCCCCGGTTGTGCGGAGGGCGATTCCGAGAATTTCCCCCAGTTGGGCAGAGGGTGATTCCAAGAATCGTCCTTCGTGAAGGTAGGTCGGGTGGCGCCGTCGAGGGCTGCCCAGCCTGCCTTCGGCCCCCGGCTGGGCAAAGGGTGATTTAGCCCTCGACGGTGCCGCCTGTCTCTGGCCCCCGGCTGGGCAAAGGGTGATTTCGAGAATTGCCCTTCGCCTAGCCGAGGGCTGGAGGTCGTCTAGGTGGTGCCGTCGAGGGCTGCCTAGCTTGCGTCTAGCATCCGACTGGGTAAACAACGATTCTGAGAATTGCCCCGGATGGGAAATTCTCGGAATCACCCTCTACCCAACCGGGGGTCGGAGGCAGGTTGGGCAACCCTCGCCCTCCACCTAGTTGTGGGTTGGAGGTAGGCTGGGCAGCCCTCGTTGGCGCCGCCAAGCCTACCTCCAGTCCCCGATTGAGCGGAGGGTAATTTCGAGAATCACCCCTGGCTGGGTGGAGGGAGATTCTCGGAATCACCCTTTGCCCGTTCGGGGGTTGGAGGCCGGCCGGACAGCACCATCGAGGGTTGCCCAGCCGAGGGCCAGCTGCTGGCTGGGCAGCGCCGTCAAGAATCGCCTAGCCTGCCTCTAGCCCCCGGCTGGGTGGAGGGTGATTCTTGGAATCACCCTTCACCCAGCTGGGGGCCGGAGGCAACCTGGGCATCCCTTGACGATGTCGCCTGACCAGTCTCCGGCCCCTGGCTGGGCGGAGGTCGCCTAGGCAGTGCTGTCAAGAGCTGCCCAGCCTGTCTCCAGTCCCCGACGGACGAGAAATTTATGTTATTTAATTTTATTTTTTCAAACACAAACTATATAATTTTTTTTTTTTTTAAAAAACAAAAACTATTATAATAAAAAAAAAATTATTGTTAAAAAAAAAAAAAAACTAAAAAACTATTCAACTAAAATTTTAAAATATAAAAAAACAATAAAAAAAAATTAAAAAATATGTTTTAAAAAATTAACAAACAAATATTAAAAAAAAAAATTTAATTTTAATTTTGCTTAAATTAAAACAATTATTTAAAATATAAAAAAACAATAATTTTTTTTTTTTTAAATATAAACAAACATATATAAGAAGATTTTAATTTTTAATTTTTATTTTCTTAAAACTAAAACAATTATATAGGCTGGGGATTCCATATGCATCATAAAGACTCCTCCACGAAGGTAAACAACTTGAGGATCTTTATCCCCTCTCTTTTTACAATATTAAAAGAAATGCATCTCTTGTTTTCACCCTTCGTCTGAGAGGGGGCGCAGTTGGACAGTCATCTACAGCTCCGACTTTTTCCTAAAAAGATGTTGTCCATGCTCAGATACCCAAGAAATCAGTTCCACCTGCTCAAGCTTCCAAGCCTTTTTTGGTGGACAAACTAGAGGAAATCCCCTCCATTGAAATATCGCATCCAACGCTGGATGAGCACACCCAAAAGTATGTAGAGCATGCCATTATTTGCAGATTTAATGGTCTATGGCCACACACGGCAGATCTCTACCAATGGATTCACTCCAACTGGACCAACAATTGCAAGGTTTTATTTTGCTCAAAGGGCTTCTTCATTGTAATGTTTGATTTCAGTGAAGACTACCAAAAAGCTCTTACAGAAGGCCCATGGTTTTGGGGCATAATAGGTCTATTCCTCACCCCCTGGTTCCCAGATTTTGATCCATCTACAGCAGTGATCACCAAGCTCCCCATTTGGGTCAGACTTCTTAATCTCCCGGCGCATCTATGGCACTTCGTTGTCTTCCAAGGGATTGGAAATACTCTAGGCCGTTTTCTTTCCACAGACACCTCGAGGGGGAAAAGGGCATATACACCTTCGGCAGAATTTGTGCAGAAATAGATATGAGCAAAGGTCTACCCGATCAGATCACTCTCAAAATTGGAGACTTCCATTAGACTCAGACCCTGGACTACGAGAACACAGCCTTTCGCTGCCAACATTGCCATCAAACAGGGCACCTTCAGAGCTCTTGCCCCTCGATTCCTACCCAAAAGAAGAAACTCAATCATAAGCCGAAATCCAAAAGCTGGAAACCTCATGATCCTCCCCCCATGGATGATATGGACTTCAGATCGGATGAAGAGGAAGGGGAAGCAGAAGGGGAGGACGCAAAGCAGCCACAGGATCTGCCTTCTGCAAGCTCCGAGGAATCGAATGTTCCACCAAACTCACAGAAAATAACTCATGAATCTTCTCCCTCAAATTCAGACAAGGAGACCTCTCTGACTGCCCAGCTCAGTCTGCAAATCGTTCCAGCTCAGCCGCATCATCTTTGCTGGGTCAAAGTTGGTAAAAAGAAAGGGAAAAAATGCCGAATGGTTGATTCGACCCATGCTGGGTAGAATCCCTTGTTCAGCTCTTGTTACTTTGTTATTTATTGTCCCTTTTTTCTCATTGCAATGCTCTCTTCATGGTTTCTCTTAGGGGCCGAGGTGGATAGTTTATCCTTTCCGGCTTCCCGTTTTCTTGCTTCTCTTGATTGTAATTTCATATTGTACCATATGCTCTCTTAATAGAATTAGTTTTACGGAGAAAAAAAAAAAACTAAAACAATTATAATTTAAAATATACAAAAACAATAAAAAAAAATTAAAAAATATGTTTTAACATATAAACAAACAAATATATGAATAATAATTTTTTCATTTACTTGTTCATTTTTAAAAATGATTTAAGTCATATAATTTCTCCATAATTTCATGATTCAAGTATCTTGAAAACTTAAGATTTAAAAACTTGATATTTACAACTTGTCATTAAGGTCTTTATGCGCTATGAAATTGTATTTTTAATGTTATGGTTGAAAATAATTACAATTATAGGGTTATTTAGAGTCAAGATATTTTATGTTTAACAACATGGATAAAAATTGTTCGAAATGATAAGCCTTTCAGACATGATTTTGTTTATATTTAACATCATCTATCAAAAAGTTTAGAGTTTTATGATTTTTCAATGTCCTAATATGTTGTCTTTAATTCCATTGTTATAATGTGTCAAAAGTGTGACACAATGTTTTTTTTTGTTATTCCAGCATCAACTCGTTTTGTTTTGAGAGTGTTTTTTCAATCCTTTTTTCAGGAAACAAATTCGTTTTTAGCATAATTTTATAAAAAGGTGAAATTTAACCTTGAGAAAAAAACAAATGCATTTTGGAATACACAGTTTTTGTTTTTGGAGAGTTTTTCATGTTTTTTGAGTCTTTTTGGGCTAGAGTTCCTGTTTTGGGGTAATAGTTCTCATTTCATCGGTAACAGTGTTTAATGAGAAAAGATCATGCGAGATGCAATTTGCGATAGGGTATTTTCAAGGATGTTTTTATTAATTTCTTTTTGTTTTTTATATTTTTATTAAACAAAAGCAATAATGTTTTTGGGAGTTTTAATTTTTTATCAAAAATGAAAAATATATTTTTAATAAGGGTCCCTATTTCTATTTATCAAAGATCTAGATTATTTTCAGTTATAAAAAATAATAATGGGGGGAGTTGTTGCATAGCACAAAAAATGGCGATTCACTTGGGAGAACCAGATATCTCTGATTGGTTTATTTTGATATTTCTAAACTTTCAAAAACAAGAAAATGATATAAGAAAAAAAATAGTATGATTCATGAATTAAACAATGTTTTTTCATAATATAATCTATTTACCTATCTCATTTCTTCTTAATTAACTCCTTTTAGTGATAATATATAGGTATCTGTATCAGTCAGTACTCAGATTTAAAAGGATAAAGTAGGTATTCTCTAAAATTGGTTTCATAGATTTTTACTCATTTATCACAAATAGAGCCATTGTTGCTAGCAGGTGTTTATAGCCTCGACAACGTTATCTTTTAACCAATAATGATTCATGGTCCCATTTGAATTTGATTTCTTATTTCAAAATATAATTTAACATGTAATTGAATTTATTTTTCTTGACACATTTTCAAAATCATTGTCCAGGTTTGGTAGCCTGATAATGACAATGTCATTTACTGATAGTAATTTTAGACTGAACAAGTTGTCTCGTGATGAGACCCCTTGTCTATTGATTTTTTATAGTCATTTAGCTATTACCCTGTTGTGGTATGCAGTATTGGTAATATCAGTCTAAATTATTTCTCTATGATCATGATAAACAAGCTCATGATGAGACTTATTTTCTTTTGAATTTGTACATCATTTATATATTTTTTTCTTTTTTGGATTATACTCTGAAGAAGAAATTTTATTAGATGGGATGAATCATTAGCTCATTTAAGAGTTATGGATGATAATTATAGAGTTGGTAGATACCTTTTCATAGAGAATCCTTGCTAAGTTAAAAATTTCCTTTTTTGACTGATACATAACAACTATATTTTATGATATCAAGATTCTTTTCAGAATGTAAATGCCTTTAGTAAGTTTCAAATTATTAAAAAAAAATAAAGTTTATTCAATTCTCATAGTTATAATCATCTTTTTACTTCACTTATTTATAGAAGAAAAAAATCAAAATAATTTATCAGAAATTTTGAAAACTGGAATCAACCAAAAATGATACTATTTTCAACCTTTTATTTTCCTAAAGAAAAAATTAAAATTTTAAAGCTTGACCTATGAGAAATATTTTTTAAGAATTTGACCATTCGCAGGCAAGGAATCTTTCTTACCTGATAAGTCTTGTAGAAAAAAGGTGGATATGCCTATTTTCTCAATGATTTTAAATGGGCAAAGCCATAATATTTGGAATTTGGTATGCTTACCTTTTTCCTCATGTGCTTTATCCCATTTCAAAACAAGGTCTCCAATTTCAAAAGCTTTTGAGCTAGTGGATGCTGTGTCCAACGAGACGTTCACTATTTGTTGATGATGAGTATGTATGGCTTTGGATTTTTCTCTCTATTCTTCCATCTTAAAAATTTGATCTTGTCTAAGTTGAAGGGAAGACAAAGGATTTTCATCAATAAATTGCACTAAATAAAATGATGGTATTGTTATATTTGTGGGTAGAACTGCATATTTCCCATAAGCTAACACAAATGGAGAAGTACCTATTGAGGCTTTCTGGGTGATTATATCTTCCCAAAGTGCAAATAATAGTGCTTTGTGCCAATTTTTATGATTCTGTTCTGTAGTTCGTTTGATGATTTTGATAAGGTTTTTATTTGTAGATTAAACTAATCCATTACCTTGTGGATAAAAGTTAGCTGAGTACTTTAATTTAAAACCTATTTTCAAAGCAAATTCTATCATGGCATTTCCAGAAAAGTAAAATGCATTATCAAATATCAAAGCTGATGGGAGGCCAAACCTGGTGATTATGAACTAATTAATAAAATATGTAATACTTTGTATATTAACCACCTTTAATGGGATAACTTCTACCCATTTTTGAAATAATCTGTTGCAGTTAGAATATACTTATGATGTTTAGAAGAGTTTGGAATTATTTCACCTATGATATCTAACCCCCATTGTTCAAATGGTTGTTGGATATTTACTGGTTGTAGTGGAAAGACTGCTTTCCTTTCTCTCCCTGTTGTAGTTTGACACACTTTTCATTTTCTCGTGTATTCATGTGCATATTTAAATGGAGTTGGCCAATAGTAACCAACATGCAGTATTTTATGAGTTGTGGTGTTTCCGCCAAAATGACCTTTAGTTGGTCCATCATGTAATTCCTGCATTACTTTTTCAGCTTCATTTTTCTCTAGACATATCAATAATACATAATCATAATTATTTATACATAGCACATCATCTATGAGTTGATATTTATTTTCTTTAAGTCTTAGAGCACGCTTTGTTGTATAATTGAGATATAATGGAGTATATCCATTTTTTAAGAAAAATTTCAGATTAGCATATTGTGACTGAGAATCATTCAGGCTTACCTCGGAAAGTTGTATTTCATTTGATTGGTCTTCTTCTGTTGGTAAATGAGAAGCTCCAGTTAACATCCTGTAAAGACCTTGACCTTTAACAATTCTAGTAGGATGTATCTCTAAATCATATTCTTGAAGTGCAGTGACCTAATTTTCTCTCTTTTCTCCTACTTCTCGTTGGATTAATAATTGCCTTACTACTGAGTAAGGTATTGTTATTTTAGTATGTTTTTTTAGGAGAAAAGGTCTAAAATGTTTCAAAGCTTTAAGTACAACATAAGCTTGTTTTTCCATGGCTGAATAATTTAACTCAGCACCTTGAATATTAGAACTAAAAAACGAAATCGGTGCTTCAATGTTTGGATCATTTAGCTGTGTTAAATTGATGTGTATGATGTATCAGAAGAAAATGTATATAATACAAATGGCTTAAGAAAATCAAGAGTCGTTAAAGAAGGAGCTTCAATGATAGCCTTTTTAATAATCTCGAAAGAATTTATCTCATCTTTTCCCCATTTAAAAATTGAATTTTTCTTGATCATTGATTGTAGGGGTAAGATGATTTGGGAGAAATCAAGAACACATCCTTTTACAAAATTAATTTGTTCTAAAAATTACTGCATCATTTTTTTATTGTGTGGTAAAGGGATGTTTTCAATTTCCTGAATCCTATCAGGGTCAATATAGATTCCTTTTTTAGAAACAATGAACCCTAGTAATTTACCTTCTGATAAGGCGAAATAACAGTTTTTTGGGTTCAAGGAAATACCGAATTTTCTACATCCTTCAAAAATGTGTTTTAGGTGATTAACATGATTGTTTCTATGCTTAGTTTAAACAATAATTTCATCTAATTATATAACAACTGAGTTATTGATTAATCCTCTGAAAGCTATATCCATAGCACGTTGAAATGTAGCACCGACATTAATCAACCCAAAATGCATTTTTTGATATGCGTATGTTCCCCACTTTGTTCTGAATGTTGTATTTAATCTATCATCTGGATGTACCATAATCTAATTATATCCTGAAAATCCATCGAGAAAAGACATCAATTCAGATCCTGCAATTGACTGTAATATCTGTTCCATGGTAGGCAAGGGAAAATTATTTTTTTTGGCAAGCTTTATTAAAATTTCTAAAGTCTATGCAAATCCTAATGTCTCCATACTTCTTTATAACTCGAACCATGTTTGACACCCATTTTGAATGTCTAACTAGAAAAATAACTTTGGCTTTGAGCATTTTATTTAATTCAGATTTAATTTGACTTTCTAAATTTGGGTGGATCTTTCTAAGTTTTTGTTGAACAGGTTTATCATCTGAGGTCATAGGTATGGTATGCTGAATTATGGAAGTATCATATGTCTTAAGATCTGAATAATCCCATGCAGAGATATCTTTATATGTTTTCAACAACTTAATGAATGACATCCTTTCTTCAGGTTTTAAACCAAGACCTAAGTTGATGTTTTTGAGGTTTTTCTCGTGTACCAAGATTAATCAATTCAAATTTTAGAGTAGAACTTTGGGTTTTTTAATTGATGATATTTTTAAACCTATCTTTCAAATCATAGAGATCTTCCATTTTGACTATAGATTTTGGAATTGGATTAGTATTTTGTTTATCTTCAATCTGTAAGTCATGTTCATGTTCATCTACGATTTGACCTTCATAAGCTCTTTCTGATATAAGAAAGTGTTACACAGTAATTTGTCACCGTCCCTACCATTCCCCATCCCGCACAATGGAGGACCCATTTCGTGACCTGTGAACATTGTCATGCTTTGAAAACATCATCAATGCATCCCTCTAAGCATGAGCTTTATTTTCCCTTGAGACATCTCCTTGCAAAAATCATGAAAAACATCCCTTTTTTCATTGGCGCGGGCAGGCAGTTCAGTGCTCGCGCCAATGAGGAAAATCCTGCAAAGAGGTCGCGCCACTTGGCGCACGTTGCCTTTGTCTAGCCCGCGCCAATTGGCTTTTAGCGCTAGTTTCACACTCACAGTCGCGCCACCCCTGTGAGTTTTTTTGAGTTTCTTCATTTTTGAGCTTTCTGGATTTGACCAGTGCTTTTCTTCTTGATTTCCTGACTGCCTGAGTGTGTTGGAGTCTTGTTTGGCTGGAATTCACCTCTGTCCTTTGGTTGTTTGCTTCTATCTACCGATTTCACGTTTTGAGCCCTAGGGCACCTAGTGGCTTAGTGTATCGAGCCCTCCTTGGGAGTTTGGTGTCTTGATTGTCCTGTCAACTTGCTGGTTAATTCTCCACATCCTCTTAGTAGTCGTTGATTGTTTTATTGTGTTTTTGGGTGATTGTTCATTCCTTCACTCGAAATTCGTTTGGCCTTGCTTTGGACCTAGATCACACGGTCTATTGGAAGCTTTTGAGTCTTTTCTTTGCTTTGAGAGACTTTGGTCGATTTGGGGATCTGATTGCTTGCATTGTTGAGTGAATTTTGTGTGTTTCGCTCTCTTGGTTAGCATTTCTCAAATTGTTCCTTTTGTTTTCAGTGCACATTAGCCATTAAACATTGAAAATCAAAAAAAAAAAATCTCTTTTGCTTTTGTTAATTAGTGCAAATTGTGATCTTTTCCATATCGCTAGTGATTAGTGTTTGAATGAAAAGTGTTCAATTGCATTAGTTGCATTAGAGACATTGTTGTTTGTATTCCGTTCATTTCGTTTGCATAAAATCTCTCAACTCTTATTTAACTAGTTTTCATCGAACGAAATGTTGCACTGTGGCATATAGCTTTCATTTAGGAGTCTTTCGAGACACTACATACGATAGGGCCTGGAAATTGAAACTTAATTGAAGATCAACTGTAAAATTTATTCAATTAACCTAAGGCAGCATTGGAACTTAATGAAACACATTTAGAAGGTCTAGGCTAGAGACGTGTTCCGGCGTCGTTAAACCTAGCAGTTGTCGTTCGCCTGTTGGCTTTGAAACGGCAGAATCCACAGACTGTGCTCACAGCATAGTCGGCATAAGAGAGACTTATCCAGTTTTCAATCTCTATTTTATCCATACAGAATGAATGTAGCCCTTTCTGATACCGAACATATTAGTATTGAGAGGATTCACTTTCAGCCTTGAGAAAGTCCTTGTGGTTGATTCTGTTTCATTATGAAACAAGTGTATTGCGAGTTTCACCGGATATTTGGTACACCCCTTTGTGCCTAGATTTTCTGGCTTGATCATTTGGTCTTTTCTGACTCCCTAAACTTGAAAAGACCATCAAGCGCTTGTCCTTTCACGATTGTGTCAACTCTGAAAGAGATAGAGTCATCTTTTTATCGTTTCTCGACTCTTAAAATATGAAACGGTAGAATTTCTTACTTTCCAATGTGGTAAAATTAATCGCCCACGATTACACGCCTGCTTAGATATTGCTTGTTGGCCGTTTGATCGTGTGTCTTAACTCGTTTTCAGCTCGTGTGTGGTTTTGAGTTGGATGGAAACTTTTTCAGAGTTCACCAACCAAGGAATCCCCTCACAAGGGAATCCTGGTCATTTTTCTCCTTTTGGAAATGTTGGTGCTCCTTACATGGAGACGTTGTCCCTTCCTGGGTTAACTGTTGGGTTGCCTGTTTGGTTGTTCTCAACCTCTGTAGTTCCGAATGTCTCCACTACTGTTCAATCAGTTCCTCCGACGGAACAACATCATGTTGATTCCAAGGTGGACCTCTCCCCTTCTTCGCCTGTTTCTGCGTCCTCCTCTTCTACTTCGCCTGGTGAAAGTCTGGATTCAAGTAACCAGGTGGCTAAGAAGAAGAAGAAGAAGACAAAGAAGAAGAAGTCTGATAAGCGAGAGGCTAAATGTACGGCTGCCGCCTCCGAGATGTCCCCTCTTGATAAACCTTCCAACCCTCCTCGGAAAGTCAAGTTCCCGTGCATGTTGTGCACGGGAGACCATCTTCTTCGAGACTGCCCTGGCATTCCCAAGGTGCTCGAAGTATGGTCCAACGGCCACCCACCGTTGCCTTTGGCTTCCGGGAGTCAAGTTGGGGGCACGTCTTCAGCTGCTGTTGATAAGAACTCTAAGAAGCAGGGTAAGATCATCAATCCCTGTAAGTTGTGTGAAGGGCACCATGCCATTCACCTTTGTCCTTATATGGATGAAGCCAAGCAAGTCTTGGACAACCCAACCGGTTCTACACCACGCCTTCCACCTGGTTATAATCGGCTTTCTTTGAGTCCTCTGCCAGCTGATACTATGATTGGTCAAGAGTCATCCTTGGTCGATCCCACTCCCCCAGAAATTCAAATTCACGAATCCGTCCCTGACCGACCATTGGTCGTCGGATCGGTCGAACTGGCCCCGTCCGCGGTGCACCAGGTCTTTTCTGTCGAGAGTGGATCTCACACCCCTCATGTCCTTCTGGTCTCTTCAGATTCTTCAGACTTGGAGAAAGATTCTCTTGTCCCTGTACTTCAAGAAGCCCCTCCTCCGCCTCCCATGATGGAGGCTCCAGAGGATATCCCTCCCGCCTTCGAGATGGAGGTCATGGAGGATGCTTCTTCTACCGTAACATCAGGGGAATACCTTCGCATTTCGATGGTAGCCCCTCCGAGTAGTTTGGTCGCCTCCTTTGATTGGAGTCGATTTGCAGGATTTCGCCTTCCGTCTTATGTGCCTTTCGAGATCACAATACAGGCTCTTGGTCTAGTCGTACCCAGCACCATTATAGACGAAGGTGCCTCTGTTAGTATTCTGTCATCAACTACCTGGCAAGCTTTCGGTTCACCACCGCTTGCGCCTGTTACACAGAATCTGTTGACATTCAATAGAAGAACGAGTCAACCGTTGGGGATCCTTCCAAGGTTACCTGTTACTTTGGGAGGCAAAACCGTCCATATGGACGTGATGGTCGTTCCAGGCCCCTTGGATTTCAATCTGCTCCTGGGGCGAGATTACACTTATGCCATGGGAACACTTGTCTCCTCCCTCTTTCGCGTGATGTGTTTTCCACATGAAGGAAGGATCGTGACCATTGATCAGCTTTCGTTCTTTGGTCCTAATATGGCATCTGGTCCGCCATCACCCCCTCCTGGTTTCTATCCACCCGTTGTATCTGCTCCACCGCAGGTCAACTATGTGTCTACCTACCCCGTGCCTGTGCTCAGTGATGATGCCGTTGTGCATAATGTGCTGGGGGCATTAGGTCCTGACTTCCAGGATGTTTTCCTTCCATCAGGAGTGGAACTCTTGGAATCACCGCCTTCTTGTTCATTTTGATGTAAGTCGGTTAGAGCACAATTCCTTCTCTGTGTCAAGCTCTTTAAAAAATGAAACCAGGCTGTCGGAGCACGGTTCATTGTCTTGTGTCAAGCTCCTTAAAAAATGAAACAAAGTCATTGGAGCATAGTTCCTCCACTTGTGTCGAGCTCCTTAAAACATGAAACAAGTTGTTTGAGAATAGTTCTTTTAAGTGTGTCCACCTCGTTAAAATAATGAAACACGAGCATGTTCAATTCGACTTTCTGTTTTGAACCTTCACTCCATTTTCAATGGACTGAAGCTTGGGGGGCATGCACCTCGAATTGAGACATCATGCTGGGGGGCATGCCCGTCTTCCTCATTTCAAGCATAGTTTGCATATGTGTGTGTTCATGTGTGCTTTTAAGCTTGTGTAAAAATGAAATGTGTGATTAGATACATTGTGTGAATACATTTCGCATTGGGTCGTTTGTTATGTAACTGATACATTAGATTACATCTGTATTAGACATTTGCATAACATATAGAAAACATCATCACATGTAAAGAAAGATCCATCCAAAATAGTCATATGTATATATATATATGTGTGTCGAAATGTTTGCACAGTGTGCATCATAAAACTCAAAAAATATACATAATTGTCTTAATACATCCTGAGACACTGTGTCTCTCAAAAAATAGGTGTGGCATAAATCCTAGAGACTAATCCGCATGGTGCTCATGATAGCACGTCACTGCACGCACTAGGCGCCTCAGGATTCGGTGGATCCGATTCGGAACTCCCACCGTATGGCGCTGGTATGCCATCGGTACATCTGATAGTCGGGCATAGTCTAGGATCCCATGGGCAATCCCCTCAAGGTTCTGGATCAGTTCCTCTCCTCCGGTGCCTTCCCCCTGGATCTCAGGGGCGAGTTGTGTCCTCCGGGAGATAGGAGACATCCCGGCTGGTCTCTCAGGTCCTACATCTGCATGCATATATAATTGTGTTAAGACAAATGTGTATTAACAAAAAAAAACATATAAACATAAAATAAAAAATATGAGGTCTTACCCAGTTCCTCGTCCCAGTCGTCTCCTTCTGGTAATGGGAGATCTGGGTCCCCGGTAAAGTCAGTTCCCGAATAGGGCCAATCTTCCACGACGATCAGTTAGCGCCGTAGCCACCTAAAGAACTCTGGCCTCCAGGACATCTGTTGGCCACCTCCAGATCTGGGCATCAATGCTGCCCAGCGAGCCATTCGCGACTCTCGTGGTATTGGACTCGCCACTGCGGCCCCTTGGCCCTGGAAGATTGGTATGCGCTCCAGAATGAACGATACCAAGATGGAACCATACCCGAACTGCTTCAGTTTCCCCTGTTTGCACTTTGTGAGCTGCCTTTTCATGTTGATGGTTACTGCTTCTGCCCAGTTGAACAGTAGGGGACCCATGCATTCTGAGGCTAACAGGAGTTGAGTCTTCGTGGCCTCGTGCGGAGCCTGCGACCCAGCAGCCCACGTAATGGTGTGGAGAACTACTCTCAGTGCTAGATCAGGGATGGTGGAGATGTATACCTTCTTGCTTCCTGATCCTGTTTGTGCCCCTCGGCACACCCGTGCCATTACCTGTTCCATCTTTTCCCCGGATGGTCTGCTCCCAGTTAGTACAGGGATTGGGCCTCTGCGGGACAATCCAGTAATGAAATAAATGTCGGTGACCTCCAATTCTAACACCTGGTCTCGTAGCCGGAACACTTGTTCATTTTCATCCCAGATGCTGATTAGATATTGGAGGAGCTCAGGCTGAGCTCGTAAACATGGCGTGAGGAAGAAATTTTTCAATCCACAGTCTCTTAGAGCGTTCATACAAGCTTGGCTTTGCATGGCCTCTTCATCCTCGTCTCCGTGCTCTCGTTCCTTCCATTCGATTGCCATTTTGAGTGGTTATCTGCATTCATATGGTCAAAAACCCTTGATTAGATCTTTGGTGAGCTTCAAATTTCAAGAAATTTGGTTTAAATACCGGAATTTTAGGCGAAAATTTAGGTTCGGCCGCTGGCGCGGCTGTTTTGCTAACAGTCGCGCCAGGTGGCGCGAGCCCTTTAGTAAAAAGAGCTCAGCGGCGCGGGTCCGTGCCCGATACCCGCGCCAATGGGCCCGACCCTAAAATTTTAAAAGTGGCCACACAAAGTTGATTTCTAAGGGAAAATCATTAAAAAATGTATGGAAATGAAGAGCAAAGGAGCGCCTCTTACCTGCGACAGACGAGACGCTGAATGGTTGCCTGAATTGGTCGCAATCACCGTCAGAAGATTCTGCTCCAAAAGGACCACTGTTGCTTTCCACAAGGTAAATAGTAAAAAGTAATTTCATTTTTTACCAATTAGACATATTTATAACTTTTCGACATTAAATGAGCTTTAAAAAGTTATTTTTGTCAAATATTTGCACGTGTTATGTCGAAAATGGATTTTACGCTTGCTTGGTATGTGCAGCAGCAGGTTTTTGCGACTTAAAAAATGGAAACGAGTTGTATTTTATACTTTTTCAGACTCGGTAAATACACGAAAAAGTCACTCTGGAGTCATCTTTCAGCTCTTTTCTGACTCTCTAAATATGAAAAGATTGCCGAGGCCCTTGTCGTTTCGATCTCGTTAAAATGGATACGAATCGACATCCACCCAGTATAAGTTTAACCCTTTTTCGGGCTGGGATGGATCGATTACGAAAAAGGAATACCCTAGCCTATCGCGACTAGGAGGTTTTTCCGGATATTGTTTTCTACCTTTTCGGATCTGGGGAACTATTTACAAAAAGGGACCTGTGGAGTTTTCTTTTCCACTGTCTTTTCAAACTCTCTAAACATGAAAAGACGCCGAGTTCTTCCTTTGTCAGACTCGTTAAACCCTGATGACATCGGATCTAGTCGAAATGACGTTATCCGAGTTTCTCCTTCCTAGGACTTGTTAAATGCACTAGGATGGATTCGCCCGAAGGGCGGACTTATATCACAAGCATATGCTATCCCCTTCAAGCTTGTTATCAAAAATAATTGGGGTACTCGCCCGAAATGGTGGGGGAAAAATGGAACCGTCGTCGTTGTCGTCGGCAGTATGTCGCTCTTGAACATGGCACTTGTCTGCATTCGTGTCGGGTTGGGGAAATCTCATCTCGTTGCTTCACCTTGCCTCCATGGGTTTGGGTAATCTATTTTGACCTCTCATCTGTTCACTGCCTCGTCGCCATGACCTCTGATCCGTTGATGTCAAATACTGCCAAATCCATTGTCGTGCCGTTCATGTGTTCAAGAGAAGTTGGCCTCTGCAAATATCAACCTTCCTCTGTTTCTCGTATGATCCTGATTCACAACAAAAACATTATGTTCCTCTGTCTCGTGTCGATGATGTGGGAATCATTATGGCCCACCTTCGATCAAGGTCACTTCCTGTCGACTTCAACTCATTATCCAGGAAGTTGGTCTAGAGACTCCCGATGGTACCTTGGAGCCTGCATGCCTCAATGGCAGGTTCGTCGCATTCGACGTGAGGTTTACATCATTGACCTCCGATCGAGTGATTCTGCGGGTGTTCGACGTCAACTCATTTATTCGCACACCGTAGATTGTACCTGTAGTACCTTGAGGACCATTGTCATTATTGGTGGTTTCTCTCGCGTCTGTTAACAGCTTTCATCATTGGCTGGTAATCAGACGATGTTCTTGCATGTTCGACTTCAGCTCACATATTCGCATGCTTGAACTTGTACTCTGTTGGGTCGAGATGGAGCGCAAGACCCTGGATTGTGTCTGTTGTAATCCAGGTTGCGATTGTGGATTATTATCATTATGTACATGACTCACTGATTGGATGGCTGCGACCATACCTGAGTCTATTTGTTTGATCTTAGTTGGATGGCTGCGCCCATACCCTGGATCCGAATTATAGCATACTCTGTTCGGATGGCTGCGTCCATACCATATATGTATACATCATGTACTTGAGATATCAGTTTTATCTTTCTGCGCAGGTTTTCCGACGACGGGCCTTCAGTTGAACATGTTCTCGTAAAGCATTTCACCCCTCTCTCTCTCGGGCCTCATGCTTTAGGGGGCATCTGTTACACAGTAATTTGTCACCGTCTCTACCATTCCCCGTCCCGCACAATGGAGGACCCATTTCGTGACCTGTGAACATTGTCATGCCTTGAAAACATCATCAATGCATCCCTCTGAGCATGAGCTTTATTTTCCCTTGAGACATCTCCTTGCAAAATTCATGAAAAACATCCCTTTTTGCATTGGCGCGGGTAGTCAGTTCAGCGCTCGCGCCAATGAGGAAAATCCTGCAAAGAGGTCGCGCCACTTGGCGCTCTGTCATAGAGCAGCAATTGCGCCACCCATTTTAGGGACTGTTTTTTAAATATGGATGGCGGAAGTTGAGTTCAAACAAACTCACAAACCATTGCCTATCTTGAGTTGGGAGGTTTGGCTGCGGGAGTTCTATGGAAGGGAAGTGGTTTTGCCACCTTCCATAGAACCTTCCTTGTTGATAGGGCCAATCCCATAATAATAGGGATCCCAACTCCTTCCTTCCCCATCTATAAAAGCCTGCTCAAATCCATGGCAAGCTAGTCTTGAAGTGCTGAAGCTTTGCATCTCCCTATTCCCAAGAGCCTTTGTGCTGTAAAGAATCCCTTCTTTCCCTTAAGGCCAACTCAAGTGAGGAGACCATTGTTACGAGACTCTGGAGAGGTTTTCCCTTTCCTTGGCGAGCTTTATGAGACGTGGACGACCGGAGACCCGTCCGAAGGAGGCTGCGACGTCAGAACTTGGTTGTAACCTCTATTCGTTTATTACTTAATAGATGACTATGATTATGGTTCCACTCCGTTTTCCATCATGTTAATGCGAGTAATATCTTTTCTGACCGATGTTTAGTTACGTATGTTGGTTCCTATGCTTGTATCTGTTCGTTTCTTCTATGTGCAGGTGTTCATCCGCGGAGATCGTGGAAGGATTGTGATCTGCCAGGGCTGAAGGACGGGGACACTTCTTCTTCAGATCATAGCGTTGGAATCCAGGTAGGCTTCTATTCCTAGTCTTTCATTCGTAACTAGGAGCTTGCGTCATAGCATTGTTTGTTTGTTGCTAGACCCCTGCTGGGCTAGTAGGGATCGCCTCTGTCTGCAGAGGGGATTTACCTCCTCAACAGAAAGTCTATTATATCTGCATCATTGTTAAATACTCTCCAATTTGTTACATTGTCAAGAATGGAAGGCCTAAAAATTAACTCAATTGAAAATCTATCTGGGCTAAATTCTTCGGATGGTATAACTTTAGATGCTACATTAGCAAGTAAATGAGCACTTGCATTTTGTAATCTAGGAAATATGGAGATATTAAATGCAGAAAAATGGGATGTAAGGTTGTGAGCTAGAGTTTCACAGTGCTTCAAATGTCCAGAAATACAATGAATTGTATTTCCAACTTGTCTAACAATTATTTCAAAATCTCCATATACCTAAAAATATTTAACATTAAACTAATAGCTTTATACAGACCTTGTATCAATGCTTTATATTCAGTGGTATTATTCGTACATTGAAATTCGAGTCTACAACTTAGCATTGTTTTCTCTCCTTGTGGATTGATTAAAACACAACTTGCTCCTACACCATCTTCAGATTTTGAACCATCAAAGTATAAAGTCCAAAATAAATAATTTTTTGAAATTTTATTGCTAAGATTAACACATCTAGAAGTGTCTATTTGAGAAAAGTTTTTAATTTGAGAAATAACAGTATCTGTTGACAAAGGTGAAATCTAAGCATTGAACGATCCAAGAAATGATTCAGCTGAATAATTTCCAATAATATTATTGGTGAAAGCTACAGGCTCATTTGTTTCTTCTAGTTCAGTGACTTATGTTTCATAAATTTTTCACGATCAACTCAGATTTGATTTGGTTTACCATTGTATGGTAACCACATGTGTGACCAATCGGTAGCAAAATATCTATGTAACTTTTCAGACCAATCCCTGCTTAAAATAAGACCATAAAATTCAGGGATATCTGCGACCAAAATATCGATTACTTGCAGTACCTTTGGATTGGATGATAATCTAATGGATACTGACAGCATTTCTCCAATGAATTCTACATTTGTTCTATCTAATTGAACTATATGTACAACAGATTTTCAAGGAGTGATATTTAAATTTGTACACACTGTTCTTGACATGATGTTTGAAGAAGCTCCTGAATCAATAAGAAAATTATGAACATTTTTGTTGAAAATCTCATAAGTCAAAAGTAAAGGAGGAGTGTGAGAAATAGATCTATCACCAATTAAAACCAAATCTGTGATTTACTGTCTTTGGAGATGACAGAGGTTTTCCCATATCTTTAGAAGCTTGGGCTATAACTGGTGGTTGTATAGGATCTACAGGGATTGCCTTGATTTCTCTAAGTAAAATGTTCTACTGTTGTTTGAGTTTGGTCATTTCATGTAATGAAATATTTTCTTTGGTATTTTTCATATCTTCAACTATATTGTATTCCAATGTATCTGAAACTATCAAAGTTTTGGAAGTTGTAATAGGATCAGATGAAATAGGATCTGTTTGAATAGTTTTAGATTTCTTGGCTACGTTTTTTTCCTTTGTGGGGAGAGATTTCTGTTTCTGATTTGGTATAGTTGAATCAGGAGAATATTTGCTTCTAGTAGACACAGGCATAGCTTCTCTTTCTTCTTCTGAGGGGAGAATGAAATCCCATAACCCTTTCAGTTCAACTTATTCCGCAGACTCTAGAAATAATGAAGGAGTCCCATGTCCTTCATTTCGAACTCCCTTGCAAGATCCTCCTTGCATGAGTGTATCAGTTGCCCATCACCAATAAAAATTAGATCATCAACATAAATAAAAATAATCAATAGATTACCCTCAACCACAATCTGGTACAGGTTTGCATCTGCTTCACTTTTGGTGAAGCCCAGTCCAGTGAAATAGTTGTATATCCGAGTGTACCAAGCACGGGGTGCGTGCTTCAGCCCATACAATGCTATTTTGAGTCAACACACATGCGACTCACTTTTGAATATTTGGAAACGTTCAGGCTGCTCTATGTACACCTCTTCCTCAATGATCCCATTTAGAAATGCAGTTTTCACATCCATCTGATGAATGCGCCAACCCATCTACACTGAGAGTGCAAGGTTGGATGTTATGGAAGAGTGCCTTGCAACAGGTGAAAAAGTATCATAATAATCGATCCCCTTGATCTGTGAGAATATTCGAGCCAAAAATATAGCCTTTTATTTCTCCACACTCCCATCAGCAACTTGCTTTACCTTGTAGTTCCATCTCGATCAAACCATTGATTTGTCGACCGGTCTTGGGATTATCTCCCATGCACTATTCTTGACAATGGAGTCATACTCCTCCACCATTGCATCAAACCAAGCTTTTTGATGCACTACTTCCTGAAAGGAAGATGGTTCAGTCACAATACATTTTCTCATAAGAGCCATATATCTAGTAAATCAATCAGGAGACTGTCTCTGTCTGCACTGTGAAATAGGGGCTCCTACATTCTCCGCAGCATCAATTCTCAATCTATTAGCTTCTGCGGTGCGCCTTCAGCCATTTCTGATGGATGGCTATGCATGAGTGTTTTCCTCCACTCCATGAACCTCCTCATGTGGCTGATCCACATCTTGAGGCTCATCCTTGGGAACCAACAGTTCCTCCTCTGCATGCAAGTACAACTCCCTCTCAAGGGACAACTCCATGGCTTTCTCCTCATCAAATTTTATATCCTGTCGCACAACAGTAATTCTGCTATTTGGAAATACACACGATAATTATGGGGTGTTTCAGTGTACCCCACAAAAATCTCGATCTCATTTGTCAGTTCCAGCTTCTTCCTGACGTCCTTGGTCACATGCACATAAACAGATGAGCCAAAAATCTTAAAGTGTGAAACATCAGGTTTCTTACCAGTTAAAACCTCTTCAGGTGTACTCATGGAAAGTATCCTATGAGGACAACGGTTTTGCACAAATACCACAGTTTTGCATGCCTCCACCCACAGATGCATTGGTAGGCCTTCATCATGCAACATCACTCTTGTTGCACCCACAATCATTCTATTCTTTCTCTCTATGACCCCATTCTACTATGGGTCATGAGGTGCTATGAGTTCTCTTCGAATTCCTTCTTTGATGCATAATTTATTGAATTTGTTAGAAATTTATTCTCCACCATTATCACTCCTAAGAGCCTTCACCTGATTCCCTGACTCTTTCTCCACTAGTGCCTTAAACTCCAATAACTTAGAGAATGTCTGATCTTTCTTCTTCATGAACAATACCCAGCACTTATGAGAAAATTCATCAACAAAAATTACATAGTACTTATTTTTTGTTGTTGAAGCAACAGAGAATGGTCCAGACATGTTTGTGTGAACTCTCTCAAGGATCCCTGAAGCTCGCTTCTCCTTCTCATGAAAGGTGGCCTTTACATATTTTCCCATATTACATCCCTTGCATGTGTCTAATTGCACAATTTTACCCCTGGGAAGACTGGTAGAAATATTATGGATGAATTTCAAGGCTCCATGGTGAAGATGGCCCAATATTCTGTGCCATAATTCGCCCTCATCCCGGCTCACCACTTGATCTACCTTGCCCATCATTGTTGCGAAACCATCTATCTTCAGCTTTAGAGATTCTTCACTCGAATCCCTCTCCTCTTGGCTTGTCTCGTTGTTTTATGCTGCAGGAAAGCTTTTACTTCACTAAAAACAACATCATAGCCTCTGTCCTACAACATTGCGACTAAGACTAAATTTTTCTTCAAACCTGGTACATGCATTACATATTTTAATTGAAAGGGTTTACCTGACTGCCTATGAAATGTAATGGTACCAATCTCAGTAGCACTATACCACTCGTCATCACCCATTTCAATATGCATCTACAGATCCTTCTCCTCCAAGTCACTGAAAAGTTCTTTGTCTCTCGTCATGTGAAAGGAAGTGCCACGATCCAAATACCACACAGATCCCAATTCACTTGACACCATGCATGCGATCAATGAGAAGTCAAGCTCAAATTGCCAGGTAAGAGCCTCACCAGCTACAAATCATCCAACCTTCTTGTTCTTCTTTTTTGGACAATTAGTGGCAAAATTCCCATGCTCGTGATAGTGAAAACACTCCACCTTGGACATGTCTTGCTTCTTACCATTCTTGGACTCAAATTTGGAATGGAATTTATTCCCCTTTGCCTTATTTTCCTTGGAAACCAAGGAAAAATCCTCTTCATCTTCATTCTTAGATGAAGATCCATCTCTGGTGTTCCATCTGAACTCCTCTTGCACCAAATCCAACCACAGTCATTCCCAATCTGACAACTTTTCCATTCCATTGACAGAGTCTTGATAATTGTGCCAACTCTTGGGAAGTCCTAGGACAGCCAAACTCACCAAATCATCATCAACGACTATTATACCAATGCTCCCCAATTCATCTAGACATTGGACAATTTTTTTTGGATTTTTGGTATGAAGTTGCCATTATCCATCTTGATCTTCTTGAGTTTATCTTTGAGCGCCAATTTCCTATGGTTGCTGCTGCTCTAGAATAGATCTGTCAAAGCCTTCCACATTGCATATGGTGTGGCTTTCCCATGGAGGCTTGAGATAATGTGGTCTCGTACTCCCTCCAACATGATCCTCCTCACCTTTGCCACTTTATTTTTCCATGCATCAAGATTTGCAGCATATGTCACAATGGGTTTTGGAAAATCATTGTCAATGAATTCCTTCAAGCTATTGTCTTCGAGTACTACCTCCATCTTGTCCTTTCAGGAAATATAGTTTGATCTGCCCTCGAGTGCATGCTCCAACCTCAAGCCATTGAAATCCATTTCTATCTTGAATCAAGTGTAGCACTAAGCAAGTCTTTCTACAAATTTGAATTCTATCTAGTCAGAAACTCAACTCTTACTTCACTTCTTCAATTTCCTGTGCTCTAATACCATGTATAAATTATACAACATGCATGTATATCTTGTATTCACCCGATCTGACAATGTACTAAAGTTAAATATTGAATCACTTCTACAAATATTTTGTGGAATTAAAAACACAATCACGAGTCACATGAAGTAAATAAGAATCAAGTCAAAGACAACACAGATAATTTCTCGGGAAATATTACAGCTAAAAACCCCACTATATTCTATTGTATATTTAGCATGGATCATGAAACGATTACATACAAAACTCTTCTCACAAGAGCCCTCCAGTACTTAGCTAATTGTCTCACACTGTCATATAAAAACTGACCAATACTTAACCAATTTACTGTCTCCAGACAACCTTCCTTTCTTGTGAAATCCATGATGAATGCAATCCCTAAAAGATAGGAAGTCTTGCCTTCCTTGAATGCACAAGTATCATGGGTACTCCAATGGGTGCTTGGTTGCATGTGTGCAACCCAATAATCCTAAAACTGATAGTCAACTTCCCTTTCACCTAGATCTCCATTGGGTCTCCACTTGATCTGACATGCATGTAGCTAATAATAGTAAATCCTCAGTTGCATGTCAGATCACTGATTGTGAATTAATTAATATTTAATTCACTTGATCTCTCACTAGTTTATCTTCAGTTACAACTAGCACAACTAAGTTTAACTCACTTAACTGAGTTAAATTGATTACAACCTACATTAACTAATGAACCACTGCACTTTGAACTTTGTTACAACTAGAATTACTCTACATGCCTCACCAACTACCTCTAACTCGAAATCCACTAGCTAATTGAGTTTATCACTCTCAGTTAACTATTTCAAGTCATCATTAAGAATGGATTATAGTTTATTGTCCATATTAATTAAGGGATAACTAAAATAGACATGCACACAAAAATAGCACTGTGTGCCCCACCCTAGTGTAGGTGCTTAATGCACTAGGTGTGGGTGTTGAAATTTTCTTGTTGAATCTCAACAGAGTTTGTGGCAGCTAGACAAATCATAGATACAATTTGATTTTGGTCGAAAAAGGAAATAGAAAATACACTTAGTCAATATAAGAAACTCGTGGGTGGAATCGGTTTCAATGTTTTTCTGTTGCACATGCCTTATTTTTATAATTAATGGGTTCCATCCAACTTCTTCAAGGCTACAGGAGGACTAAGGAAAGGGTTCCCTGTTGCAGTTCTTTTCTTCATCATAATTGTGGACACACTTGGGGAGTAATAAATTGGGAAAATATGAAAGGGTAGATTAAAGGTCTCAAAGTGTCCTTACATATTGCCTCAATTTTCCACTCTTGGTTTATATATGACACTCTGGTAATGGGGGGAGATAAATAATTAAGAAAAAATAATTAAGAGTCACGCTTTGTGGGAGGGTTGAGTGACCAACCTTTCTTGCAGGGTGTTGAGGGTGGAGCTTACATCAAATAAAATGGTTTCTTTGCTGCAATTCATTGCTAAGTTTTCAAAGGAATGACAGTTCTTTAGAGCTTATTTTCATGTGTGACACGATTTATATTAGAAGATTTTTTTCATGATGCTTAAATTAGTTATACATTTGAGATTTAGGCTTTGTTTAAGGAAAAATGAACGAAAAAATGTAGTCCTTCCTTCTCTAAAAAACTAAGGGCGAAAATATACATTTACCTCATTCATTAAGTCCCTTAAGGAATTAGAGAAGCAACAAAAGGGCAGTGAGAAAGTAAAAGCGACAACAAAAATGAATTGACGTCTCACATTAGTCGTCTACTCCCATTTGTATTTCATAAACAATACCTAATATTATGTAGGAAATTATATCCAAATGAGTCAAACATTAAGAACAAGAACAATCATAGTAGCAACAAACAACACATATGCATCATAACAACATAACATACATACTAGATTTGACACTTCAACAAGGAAATGGAATGACTCTAGGGTTTCTTCCTCATGATTCGAACACATCGACAACAATATTGAATTATAGAGTAGGTGCAGGCTCAGAGCGCAGGTTGTAGACCCAAATCCAACCACATTGCGGCTATTTGTTGAGGAAATATTTCAAAGAAGTTGAAATAAAAGAAAATAATATATACAATCTTGGAAAACAAAACCTAATGTCCATCCAAATTAAACTCGTCTTGTCAAAATTAGCAACTATTAGTTTTCTCTTTACTATTAACTATTAATCTGATGACCTAAAAATCTTCAATCGTCTAACATTCTATCTGATGGTACATACCGGTACACAGTGGCTACTGGGGGATCTGTTCTGAAAGGAAATGCCTTACGACGTAATTAATATGTTTTGGAGAGAAATTATATTGATTTAATTATAAAACATATTTTTTTATAAAAATTTAATGAAAAAGGTTGGTTTTTTGTTTCTTTGTTTGTTAAAGTAAATATTTCTATTCAGTTTTAAAGAGATATCGTATCCAATTTTGGTATATTCTAGTTTTCCACTTGAGAAACTAAACTAGTGACATGACGATAATGTTTTTAGCATCCAAACATAATGTAGTTTAGAGTGAAACCAAGAACCAAAAATACCATACTAAGGGACTAAACACCTAGGGCTAACAAAAAATTGAAAAATAGAATTAAGAAAGTAAGCAGATTATAACCCTTCATTTGGATTTGGATGAGTTTGTAACATCCCCAAGAATGGGCTCCTTTTCCTTGCTAGGAGACCATTCTAGGTCTAATGGGAGTCCTAGATGGTCATTAAATGCCCAAGATTACTATCCATATTATTTATATTCAGTTCATCCAACATTAGCAGAATTTCCTCTTTGGCCTCATTCCTATTAAGAAGGACTAGGCTAAGAAAGAACTTCAAATTCTAGTAGATGTAAACCATATACATATATTGACTGTAGCACCCTATGGTATGCCCAATGTATGGCACCTAGTCCACTATTTCTCTTAGAACTTGGATGTCAGTTAAGAAACTTTGCTCGCATGTGATGTCATGCTATGCTTCTGAAATCTCCTCTTGAATGGCCTATGATATATTGTCCCAATAGTGCTAAGAATTTTTTTTTCTCGTGGATGATTCTAAGAGCTACTAGCACCATGAAAATAAGTAACATCTTGCTTGCTTCTAGCATGTCAGCATGCCATCACAGAAATGTGCTTGATACGGAAAGAAGGAATGAATAAAAGGAAAGATCCCTAAAGGGGTTGAGACAATGGGGAAAAAACTTGCGAAGAGCTACTAAGTGAGAAAGAAAACCAAATGGATCGAGGGACTAGTGACATAAGAACTACTAGAGAGAGGGAGAAATATTTGGAGATGCGGACGAGTAGGAAACCCTTCAAAAATAGAAGAATTAAAGGCTGGAGGATATAGGCATAAAAAAATCCTAGCCAGAAGACGAGGGAATATAAATTAGAATTTTTGAAGGACATGTGACAGATATGGAGGAAGAACAAAGGAAATAACAACAAATAATGAAGAAAAACATGGGAGAAAAAAAGCTCAATACTGAACGAGAAGACAAAAGGAGGTAAGTCGCATCCATGAAGAACAATAATGCTCCACCCCCTGAGACTTGAAACCTAGAATTAAGAGCTCCCTTATGCCTAGCTCGAGCCTTGTACAGAGAAAATGATTTCTTCCTAGAATGATGAAGATGGTGCATGGGAGATATTTATAATACTACCCTTGCAAATGGATTCATGTTTCTAGGATTTCACATTATCAAAGTGGTCAATTTCGATTTGTTCCTTCTCATTAAGCCTGTACTGAGCCTATTTAAAGCTTGCAACCCTTCCTAAATATGATCGTGAGTATGTGTCTCGGATCTAGGATAATTTATGGTAGTGGAGCATCTTGGGGTTGGAACATTACCATGCCCCCTACCATGTGTGCACAGTGGGATGACGATCATGCACCCCTCCATATGTCTTATGCCTGACATCCCATCTAGTGCATCAATGGAAAAGGTTTTATTTCCAGTCATTTATTTATTTTTAAACAAAGATTAAATTTAACTTCTTAATTCATTGTTAATTAAGTGGCCATTCAAGGCTCTAGAACATGGTTGAGAAATTAAAGGTATAATGGATTGAATCATTTAATAAGAAAAAATATTCAACAACTATAAGTGGTTGTTGGTGAATATTAACTAATTATTTGAGTAAAGTGTATAGTATTACATAAACATGAATTACAATGTTAGGAATTTGGCTTCTGTGATCCATAAATTGTGTATAAAATATTTCAGTGAAAATCACATTCAAGCAGATTTTGTCGACGCGTTTCGAACTAGCCAGTGTAGTTCATCATCAAGACAAGATGAGAAATTTGATCTAGGACCCAGTTTAAATAGATAGGAAACTCCAACTAGCTGTTGTGGAATAACATCTAGTTTGACTAGAATAAGAAAATACAAAGACAAAATAATAGTTGAATTATTATTAATATATTTTTATTTAATAATTAAAGATTTTGAATATAATAAAATATTTATATATTCTTAATTAATAATAATCTAAAATTCTAAGATTTAAAATAATAATAATAATAATTAAATAAATAAAATATAAAAATTAAAATTAAAATAAATAAATAAAATAAAATAAAAAATAAACAAAAATAAGTAAATAAATAAAAATAAAAATAAAAAGTAAAAGTAAATAAATAAATAATAAAAAATAAAAATAAATAAATAAACAATAAATAAATAAATAATAAATGAATAAATAAATATTAATAATAAATAATTAAATAATCATAATAATAAACAAAAATTAATTAATTAATAAAGTATATAAAGGGAGAAAGAAACCAGGGAACAGAGGAGAGGAAAGGAAAAGAGGGAGAACAGAAGGGAAGAAAACCAATAACTAAGAATGAAGGGCGAGGATCCAACATCTGCTAACACTCCACCCATCATCCGTGTTAAGGTTGATTGGCCTCTTTTCAATTTCTAAGGCCTCCCTCAACTTTCCGTGGTGGAAATGGTCAATCCTTGCAATAAATTTCGCATCTTCAATGCAAATATGATGCTTTTTCTTTTCCGCATGCTCTGCTAAGGTAGAGGAGTGAGATCTATTATGTTCAAGGTCAGTGGCATGTTCATGAATTCTTTGACTAATGGATCTACCAGTTTCACCGATGTAAGGTGTGCCACAGGAGCATGGAATCAAGTAAAAACCTTTACCATCCTTAGGGCAGATCTGGTCCTTAACCGATATAAGGGAACTCCGAATGGTGCGGAGGGCTTGAAGGTTGAGGGAAATTTATGTCTCCTTAGGATCTTAGCGATTTTATCAGTCGTTCCTTGGATAAAAAGAAGGTGAACTCCAGATAACCTATCACAATTTTAATATTGTGGAAGTGGAGGTTGGAGCCAAATAAAACTATTTTCTTTTAAGCCTTAAAGGTGGGCAATTTATCTCTAGACGAGATCTTTAAAGTTTAGAAACATCTAGTTGTCCTCATTGTTGACATGTTGAAATCATTAAGCATAATTTATAATTCTATCTTCTAACTAGAGCTAGGGGCTATATGGAATTGTATAGAGTTTTTTCATGATCTAATGGCTCACTTCTGTCTCTACCAATTCATCACATATCATTCTGTCAGACTTGCGAAGTCATCACGACCGTTCATCTTTCGCCCTTAGATCTGCGATTTAATCACAACCGTCTGTTCCTCTCTCGGAATTCTTCTAAGTATTTTTGTCTTTAGTCGATTTCTCCACGAGAATTACGCAATGATCCTGGTTTCAATCCAATCCTGTAACTTTGAATTTTGAGCAAAATTTAAGAACTCCTAATCAATAAATGTCTATAAAATAGAAATAAAAATAAATCATTTAAAATTGTATAAAAATAAAAATAAAAATTAACCATTTAAAAATAGTATCTTAAAATATGAAAAAAAAGTCATTTAATACCTATTTACTTAAAAATCTTAATATATAATTATAATTACAATTTCTAAATAAATTAAGTTATTCATAAAAAGAATCCAACAAAGTTCTCAAAACCTCAAAATGGTGAAATAATCATTGAGGCCACACCAATGGTAATGCTTCTCCTGATCCGATAATCCTTAATGAATGAATTCCACTTATAAGGGCATTTCCACTATCTAGTTTATGTGTTGTGTTGGTTTATTGTGTGTTCTCGTTCTTTCTTGGTATGACTACCTTATTGGTTAAGGAGTATCTCTGTTGTGTCATTGGTAAACCTAGTATGGTTGTTACATTTACAAGTCCGTACTCATGGTTTTGTTAATAGGAAAATCATTGTTAGTTTTGGGTATATGTGAGCATGGACTTTTTAGTTGCCATAGTCAATTACAATCCATATCAATGGTAAATTTATTTTGTCTTTTTGAATATCAATAATAATTAAAATCTATATTACAAATAAAAAAGAAATTCAACAAAGTAACTTATTTTTAAATTCAACAAAGTAATTTCATGTTTTTATAAAACAACATATTTTTCAATATTTTGAAACAACTCAAATCTGATCATTAAAAAAATAACATAATTTTCAATATTCTAAAACAACTCAAATCTAATCATTATTACTACAAATAAATTGAAAATAAAATTAAATGATAAAAATAAAACCACTAATTTTCTTGCTCATATCACACCCGAAAACACTCTTAAAACTTACTTTAATATTATTAAAATTACTGTAGTATTTCAATATAATATTTACATATTAATTATTAATTTTTAAAATAATAATTAATATATTTTATATTTTATTTTCAATTTTATATCATAGTTAATGTTATTTATTTGAATTTGAGTTTCTGTAATCCATAATAATTTTTTAGTTAAATTCACAAGAGACAGAATAACAACTGGTATAAATTTAGTTTGTATTTATATAAAAACATAAAAATAGTAGTTTTAGCTTATATATATATCAAAGTTCAAACAAGTTGGTAAATTTGAATTTTGTTTTTTATTTGAATTTCTATTTTATTTTACAATATCCTTTATTTCGAAATCTTTATAAAAATATTGTAATGGTGTAAAACAACATATTTTTATTTATTTTTTTTTATAAAATATTTTAGTGATGTAAAATAATTAATAAATAAATATATTATTAAAATGATTATAAATATCTGATAAATTTTTAACTTGAAAATTCAACACCGTAATATATATATGAACATATCTGAACATATAATTTATTTATTTTTAACTTGAAAAATTCAACATCTTTTATTTATATATATATAGTGAATGTATTTGAATATATATATTGTGGAAATTTTCCACAATATCAAACCATTTTCCCATTCACTGAGTGGAAAATTCTCAAAAAATCAAATCATTTCTCTATCCACCCTGTAGAAAATTAAAGATCGTCCAACCCATGGATCGCACTCAACGACTTCACTCAGGGAACATTACCCACCACCACACAGTTTTGAAAATAAAATTAAAACTTATTTTGTTAAATCTTGACGTGACGATGGTCAGTTTGCATCTTCCTTGTAGCTTCATGAAGTTCGGAATCCAAGAATAACTTAACCATAGGTCAAATTTGACCAAAATGAGTTCAGAATCCGAGAGTAACTTGAACCATGGACAGGAGCATTAAAAAAGACTTCATCAGAGAAAACAACAATAAGCCGGTTCCTTTTTTTTCTTGCAATGAACTAAGAAATTAAATTAACACCACTCAAGAATCGATTAAAGTAATTTCAAACGAATATTCGTATCTTGAAATTTAATATAAAACTAATATTTGTAGCTTTGAAATTTAATGTAATAAAGAAACATTAATTTGTCTATTAACAATGTTGCAAACGTCTAAATAATCAATGCGTAAAAACGTTAGTAACGCGCACGACACCATTCCTTTTTAAGAGGTTTTTCACGTAAAGATTGCATGTCATTGATAGTTATAGTTGTATTATTTTTAATTTATTATGGATGGTATTTGATATATTATAATAAATTTGTATTTTAGTTAAATTAAAGGGAATATTTTTAACAAGAATTTAAAAGAATATATTATATCACATCAATTTATCTATAAAAAAAATTACACCTCATTACTATTAAAATGATATTAATTTTTATATAAATATTTTTTTCAATTTTCAAAGATTAAAAATGTCATATAACTTATAAAAATACAAGTCTAAATTATTCTTAATGTTTTACCAAAATATTGAAAATTTTCATGAAGAACAAAGATTACTCAACCATTATTCATGGTAGTTAATTTATACTTTTCAAAATTCAGTAATTAAATTCAGCTGCTAGCTATGTGAGATAACTATTTGTGAATATAGGTTTTCAAGATATTTTTTTTACTATGTTGAAAATAATAGTTCTTTATTTTTTTTTATCATTATCATGTGAGACAACTATTTGTGAATATGAACTTATTCAAAGAAAGATAGATTAGTTTAGGCGGTAGCCTCCTGTAGCGTTTTCCATAAAACTGCTTGATAGGCTAGCGGTGCTTCATGTCTTCTTCTTGTGAGGCCAGGCCTCACAGCCTTCCATGGCCTCTCGTCCCATAGCCACGGAGGGCTCGTTTGATGAACCATTCTTTGATGCATGTAACACCGTACGAGGACATTTTACGCACTTAATCAAATCTCTTCATCCTGAAAAGAACTCGTCTCTTTCTGTGTCCAAATTTGTTAAGAAACTAGATGGGTTACGAAGTCGACCTTCCTCCTACGTTACCTGAATGGTACCGCTCTCTCCTTAGCGAGAGCGGGGGCTCATCGGTCGGTTCACGGAGCCTATGGCCTTCCCCAAAAAGCGGTCGAAAGATGGATCGAAAGGCGGCGGAACAAAGTTAATGGTAAAATCTCCATTCGTTGCAACAGAAAGGTTGTTACACTTTCCACTTCGAATCCAGGTAGACAAGGATCTAATCTTCGAGAAATGGGCCGTATTTCATGGACTCGCGTGGTACGTATACGGGAACAAATGGACTCCGGACTTGATCCGTGGATGTCCCTAATGTCTTTGTTCCGCGTGCGGGTTCGTCTTCCGCATCTCCGGCTCCTTTCTTTCGGGAGATGACTCGGTTCGAGCCATCGGCAATGTTGTTGGCAAATACATTGATCGGTGTGAGCCAAAGGAAAATATGCGGGCGTGTGCGCGGATATGCGTTGAAGTTGACCTCGGCAAGGGCCTCCCAGGCTTAATCAAGCCCCAGAAGGTGGACGATTGGACGCATATTCGGCAACTAGACTACGAACAAATCCCCTTCAAATGCAAGGTATGTCTGGTACGGCCATTTTGCCAATCGTTGTTCTAAAGTTGTTAATATTAGACTTTGCTCAACCGGAGATCAATGGGGAGGCTGTCGAGAAAAAGAAAGGCGCACGGGTTAAAAACAACCTGCGAAGAAGCTCCTCCCAAATCCACCCTACAGCCTATTCCCCTTCGGCTCGCCCAAATCCCCCTCCTCGGTTGTCCCCTTCCCCCTCCTCTCTGTTGGTCCATCCATCCACCCCACCTGGACCTTCCCTCACGACTCTCCCCCGATATCATCAAATCCTTTTGGCGCCCTCTCTCTCTAGGACAATGACCCTTTGATCTCCTTGAAAATGACCCTCCCATCCCTCTTTCTCTCTCCCAATCCTCCCCCCTCTCTTTCCCTTGACCCCCCTCCCACCACAGGAGCTACTAGAAGCACCTCGAAGAGCACGGAACCAATCAAGAATCCCAAAAAAAAGGACACGGCGGAAATCAAGTAAACAACAAAGGAATGAAAATGCGCGAACATCGCCATGGGAACTCAAACTCCCATAGAAACTTATATATTGGGGCAAAAGCAATGAAAAACAACACATAAGGAGCGAGGGGACGGGCGCTCCCCTCACAGAAACCCAAATACTCAATGATTAAAGTTATATCTTGGAACTATAGGGGGCTAAGGCACCCCTCCAAAGTGCTGCACGAGAAAGACCTCACACAATGAGATCATGAGAAAGCGGGAATTATAATGATTCGGGAAACAAAGCAAGAAAGGCTGAGAGATGACAAGAATTATAGAACGAGTTCGAGGCATTATGAAGGACAATAAGTGAAGCAAGGAGCTTACTAAGGTATCATCACAATGTGTAGAATAAAAAAATTTGGAAATGCACCTCCAAAACTATCAATCCACATTGGATCAAAGTCACTAGAAAAACATGTTGAGGACAAGCAAATAGTCATTTATAACATTTACGCTCACGAACCACTTCGAGAGATAAAGATCGATCTTTGGGCCACACTACAAGAAGACATACAAGTTGAAGGCAATAGAAATATCATAGTAGGGGGAGAATTTAAATCTTATATTACACTCCAATGAAAAAAGAGGGAGGCATTTTCTCACATGACCCTTATAGAGCAAAATTTGGAAAACATCATGCAAAGAGTGTGATTTGGTCGATATAATCCCAAAAAACGGGGGAGGTACACTTGGAACAATCGCGGAAATTTGAGCGAGAGACAACATTCTGGAGCGTCTTGATAGAATTTTAGTAAATACTTCCTTCCTTTAAGGTTTCTTGCTCATGCGATATTACGCCATATTCGGCTTACGATCACTACCCCATTAGCATTGTTCTTGAAGCACCTTGTCCTCACCGGGACCTTTGCCATTCAAATACAACTCTCTTTGGCGTAACAATTCTCTTGTGGATCGGATTGTCCAAGGCGCTTGGCATCATCATATTGAAGGATCAGGATACATTTGGGAATGCAAGGCAGAAAAATACAAAACACGCCACCGAAGAATTTGGGTGAAGCGACACTACAAAGAACCGGAAGATGTCAAAGGAAGTGATCTAAAAATAAATTGCAGAAAACTCATAGGAAAATCGAGAGGAAATGGGAGTTTGTCCCAAGAGGACAAAGCTTTAGAAAGTGATATATATTATCGGTGTACCGGAGTTAATAGAGAAGAAGAAGCGAGGAAATGGAGAATTAAGTCAAAGCGGCTTTGGCTCCATGGAGGGAGACAAAAATACGACCTTCTTCCATAAGCAAGCAGGCGGCGGAAAGTCGGGGAAACAATGTCACCATGATCAACAATGAGGAAAGTGCCTTTGAGCAACCCAGAAGCTGTTAAGCAAGCGCCTCGACTTATTACGGCACTCTCCCTAACGAGACAAAGGGCGAGAATTATTCGGAAGCCTCCTGGTATATACCCAAAGGTATCAATGAAGAAATTAATGCGAGATTTGGCTAAGGAGATCAATGAAGAAGAAATACTTGATGCTATACGGGCTCTTGACCGGATAAAGCACCAGTCCGGATAGCTTCCCCATCGTTTCTATAGAACTTGCGGGGACTAATTAAAAAATATCTTGTCAAAATGATAAGATGGGTCCAAAGGAAATGAAAAATTGGAGGATTCAATGCTACTCATCTTGCCCTCATCCCCAAAGAAAATCGACCTTTGACCTTCTCTCGTTTTCGCCCAATTTCTTTGTGCAATTCATCTTATAAAATTTTGACAAAAATCTTGGCCACTACTTTAAAAACCCATCCTCCCCAATATCATATACGAAAATCAAGGGGCTTTATGGCCAATAGACAAATCTGGACTCCATCCTTCTCGTCCAAGGGCTATTCCTCTAGTCAAACTCGAAATGAGGAAAGGGCTTCATCCTTAAATTAAACTCGGCCAATGCTTTCGGCGCGTGTCGGACATTCCTTCCTTTTTTCTTTGTGCTTGAAAAAATGGGTTGCCGAATCCTTTATTAGCCTTATTAAAGCTTTTTGCATTACGGAGCCTGGATTTCCCCTCTTCTAAATAGCGGAACCTGGACCTTCATTCCAATCCTCTCGAGGCCTTAGACAAGGCTGCCCTCTGCCGCCTTACCTCTTTATATTAATGGTGGATCTTTTAGTCGAGCTGCGGATTACAATCGCCGCATAGGCCTCATCACGGGATCAAATGTGATAATGGAGTGAAAGAACATCAATCATTCACGAGTTTGCAGCGACCTCTTCTAATGGGGGAGCTTCAAACCGCAATGGCAATCGCTTTAAACTCTCCTGGACAAATACTTGAGCTACTCTGGAGGTGCGATAAATTACCTTAAGAAGTGTATTTATGGGTGGAACACTTCGGCACAAGTGCTCTGAGGATTGCTCGTACCCTTGAGGTTCCTTATAAAAATTTGAATTGGGGGCAATTTACATACTTGGGCCTTTGTAGTGCGGCAAGTTGAAAGCCACGACCTAGGAAGTTATTATTGACAAAATGAAAAGGAAGATAAAACGTGGGCACTTCTTGGCAACCACTGCCGGGCGCATAATTCTTTTGAAAGCGAGGCCTCTCCTCCCCGCCCATATGCTGCTTTACACTCTTACGAGCCGTGCCAACCTTGACTCAAAATGGATGCTCTCCTTCGTCACTTTCTTTGGCAAGGAGGGAGGAACGAAAAGAAAAAATATAACTTGGTAAGGATTTGGAAAGCGGAGGTCTGCTTAGGTAATGACGAAGGAGAGTGGAGACAAGATCATCTAAACCTCTAAATCTACTTCTTCTTTGACAAGGCGGTTTGGAGAACTCATAGCGGAAAGAATGCATGGTGGAAATACGGTTCTTGAAAAAAAGTACCTCGGCCACGGAGCACCGGCTCTTGGATCATGAGCTCCCCAACGGTATGCTCCTAAAATGCGGAGAATGTGCAAGAAAACATGCGCTTTCTTGACCAACACACTTCCAAAGTGCCCCGAAGAGCGGCTATATAAGAATTAGGAAGACAAAATCATGGGGCAACAGCCCATAAGCCATCAACACGGTACTCGGCGGATTCTAGATCTATTCAACGGTGAAGGTATTCATACTTTCTGGACCGAAGAGGATCTCTACGATGGGAAGCCCACTCCCACACCTGGAAAAGGTTGGAGTTTTCCTCATATACCCGGCGGATGCGGCTTCGATTTCAATAACCTAAAAACTCATCTTCATGGTTTAGCGCCCTCCAAAGCTACCTTCTTGATGATTTCCGATGGGACCCTTCGAGCCTGCTATCTACACTATCAAGGAAATTTGTATCATCGGATCATCAACGAACATCCCCATAGCAACACAGGCTCTCTGGAGACTTGTTTGGAAGCGAAACTCTCCCAAAAATCAAATTCTTCTTATGGATCCTCTTAAAAGGAAAGCCCTCACTACGAGAACCTCGAGAGAAAGCGAGGAATAAATGGACCTTCTCGTACACCCAAGCGCCCAAAATGCGAGAAGAGACAACCCAACATCTATTTATCGGCCCTGCCCTTTGCTTCGGCCCTGGCGGAAGGAAACTACCGGAGTCACAATCCACCCTGGGAGCACGGCACTAGTATATCTGAAGTGATTAATATATGGAAAAAGAGCTACTAGTGGGGAAGAAAAGCAAACAATACGGCTTGAAGGGTATGGAATGCCTGCCACCGCACACTTCTTTGGAACATGCGGCTAGCCGAAACGGAATGATCTTCAAAGGCACGAAACAAATGTTAGAAAGCTCTGATAAAGAAGCACGGAATCTCAACTTGGAAACTCTAAATACAAAATGTCAAGGGAATATGAAGGTTACGGACCTATGAGTTGAAGAAAGGAACTACATAAGGCATATTTTGGACGGAAAGCGACGCATAGAACAAAAAAAGAAGTGAACCCAAAAACGAAACCGATCCCAGAGATGTGGAAGTGGAAAATCGGAATGTGAGATGAAGAATTTGCTCGGTGGCTAAGGAACAACAACTCTCACTATCTATTTTTTCGATGGAGCCTCCGAATCCAACCCGGGAGTGGGTAGGTACCGGAAGTCTCATTTACAACGGTAATGGAGTTGTGTTTTCGAATTTGAATGGGGCACAGGCTATGCCTCAAACAACGAGTACAGAAGCTTTCGCCCTCTTTCAAGGTACGCTTACATTCTGGAAGCTTGGCATATCCAAGGCTACGCGAGTGGGGACTGCGCCATCATAATTGGTTTGATGGTAAGCGACAAAAACCCCAAAATGCAGGTACGCGGTACATTATGTTGAGCGATGTCACACTCTCGACCCGGCCAATTGAGAGGTAACCTCTATTACCATGTCTTAGATCTCATAACAAATCTATGAAAAATTGGCAAATAAGAAAGCACCGCTCTCTTTCGATTGGTAACCTACGGTGCAATGGCAACGATCATTTCTCTTTCTTACCATGATTAGGCCTTATCCTCTTGGTAGACCTACCCCACAACGGACTTGTTAGTGGCTTTAAACTCACCTTACACTCCTTGCGAAGAATAAAAACTGCGCTCTCCACCCATTGGCTTCGATCCTCACTTGTTTTAACTCCTTCGACACCAAACTGCGACTTTTATTGGCTCCCCTCTTCAAATCCCTTAAAGATCTGCGCTCTATTATTACAAAATTTCGTGTTCTCTCAAGTACTCTTCTACTCTGTGCCCTCTTTATATACTCCCGAATATAGGCCTCGGGCGCACGGTATTCATGGCTCTACTAAAGCGGCATCACGCACCCGGACGAGTGTCTCGGCCTTATCTTGATCATATTAGCGATCTCGTTTTCGCACAGTTCGGCTTCACGAAGGGAGATTGCCATGCCGTCAATTAAAAATCTTATGGAGCGGGGAAGAACATCGTTACCTGCGCACGGTGGGCGGTCAATACGACACAATTGCAAAGTTAAAAAATGAAATGTAAAACCTGCTATCTTTTAAATGCGAGTTTGTTAGAGTATACACGATATCACGATGTTTTCGAGTGACGGAAGCTAGATGTATTCTTGATGTCTTGATGAAGCTAGATGTAATTCTTGTTGGCGCTTGCATACTCCAACACCAGCAAGCACGGAACTTTGTCTCTGCTCTTTTTCTTTTTAATATAAACCGACATCGGATTGTGTGAAAAAAAAAAAAAAACTATTTGTGAATATAGGTTTTCAAGATATTTTTTTTACTATGTTGAAAATAATAGTTCTTTATTTATTTTTATCATTATCATGTGAGACTTTCAAAAACTAATGGTAAAGAAATAAAAACCATGCCACACAGAGAAATTATCTTGTTGGTGGTCTATAAAACCATGATTTTAATCTTGCCAAATACATTTAGATCATAGTACATTGACATATCCTCTTACTTATGAGAAGGGTCATATGAGAATGGTCATAAGGGGCGAGGGTTTCCACCTCCCAAATACATTTTAAGTTTTATGCAATTAACTTATTTATTTACATATGGGAAGGCCAAATGTTTAACTAAATAGAAACAATTTTTAAGAAATACTTGGAAGCCTATCCTTGTCACTTGATTCTCTTATAAACAATGAGAAAACCTATTCCTAGTGTATTAAAAAAAAAACTCATTTAAATAGAGTTTAAGTTATTTGTGAGATATTTTGAAAGGTTTACAAACCTGTTTTCTGGTTTAATTTTTTTTTTTTAAATCTGACAGAAATTCATTGAAATCACAAATTTAGAATAAATTTTTTACAATCCAAATACACCAAAAAATTTTCACAGTACTAAATAACCACAAATTTTTCACCTATTTCCAACTAAAAAACTCCAAAATATAAAAATAAAAAATCGATGGGATTGAATTGTTAATCTTCTACTCTTCCAATGTCCATTTAAAAGCACCGTTTCACGGATTTACTAGCTTGCAAGCTGCTTGCCATGATGGCGCTTGTTCCTTTTGTTTATGCAATCATTGCTCTGAAATTTATTTTCCGTTTTGTGGCAAGTGAGATGTCGGTCTCGAATCCATGCGTACTGCTTTGTGTTAGTGTAGCACAGCTTCGTGATTAAAACTAACAGCTAGCATGGTTTCTATTGGTTGATTTATTAACTGATCTATGATAAGAGATTATAAAATTTCAGTGTGAAATGCTTTTTGCAACACTTTTGTTGGCATTGCATCTGAAAGAAAAAACATCGCAGCCAGAGGTTGATGTATACACATCTTTTGATTCAATCTTCTTAGACAATAACATTACATGTTCTATTACTAAAATATGGGTGAATAATACCGTATTTATTATAATATTTATACCAACTTGCATAACATGTGCTTATCATGGGGAATATGTAAGACAAAATTTTCATGATAGGGTAGTATGGGAGTGGATAAATTTTTATATTATGATAATGGTATTGATAAAAAATAATAGTTTTAATGGGTTGGTTTTTATTTTTATTTTTTAACTAGTTTATTAAAAAATAAAATAATATTTATATTAATAAATTATAAAATATTAATGATGATAATATTGATGGTAAATAAAATATTTTAATGTTTATCTTAATGTTACATTTTATATATATAAATATCTATTTTTTCACTACATATATATATATATAAAATAATATAGATTTTTCCATATATGTAATAGTAAAAAGGTGTACAATAATTTGCTAGTCACATTTTCTCTATTTACTAATTCATATTTTATCTGTACATTATTTGAAAATAATATTGATTCAATTTAAAACGTTCTCACACATATAATATTAGCAAAAATAAATTATTTATTTTTATTAGCAAATTATATGTTTATTATTTAATATTCTATTACATTCTATATGTAGGATTTTGGCCTACAATATTATGAATAGGCATAATGTTTGAAAAATTTAAAAATTACCCTTCAAAGTGCAATTCATTCCTTCTTCAACATATTGTTGAATGATATTTCAAAAAAATTATTATCATAAATAAAACACTTTAATATCCATATTAATTAACATAAATTTATATCATTTTTATGCAAAAAGTGAAATTGAAAGTCACAATAAATTATATTTTTACTTTTCAATATAACATGTCTATTTTTAAATAAGGTTTCTACAAATTTCAAATTAATAAGTGGATGGTGGGAATTTAAGTATATGAACCATAGTAGGACTCACAATACGATGATTTAAAATTATTTCAAAAAGTAGCCATGCCATTTTTTCTTTTCAATTTAATTAAAAAATGTTAAAAAAAATAAATAAATAAAATTACACATAAAATATCTTGATTATGAATGAACTATGGTATTTTTGAACGTGGTGTTATTAAGTCATGGTATTGTAAGAAAATACCTATTTATAAATTAAGAATCTCGGTGAAATGAGGTTAAATCTCCATGGTTAAATGTTTTGTTATATATATATATATATATATATATATATATATATAGCTCTTATTATAATTTAGTTAATTTTTTGTAATTTGTTTAATCTTTGACAATATAAGATGTATCATAAAGTGGGTGTTTAGTTAGCTATCATAAATTGATGCATATCAATCTTTACTAACAATTAATTCACATAACTATGCTAGTATATTTTAATATTAACTTCATAAAGAATATTTCAATGTCCACCTTAAATAAAATAACTTTATATATTTGTATAAATAAGAAAGAATGCTTATGCTTGAGAATGACTATTCAATTGCAAAAAACGAGAGAATGGATGCTTAATATGCAGAAACACCTAGTGGCCCTAGTGGCTCCTTGACCTTCCTCGAAGCTAAACATGCACAGATGACTTCGTGGCTCTGCAACCTATGCCAATGTGTTCCAAATTTCTATAATACCAAAAATTGACTATCCATGCATCAAAATTGGTCGAAAATTCAAGGAGTTATGGCCATGGTAAAATGCCCAATATTCCTTAAAAACTCCACTAAATGTGGAGATACTCCAGTTAAGTACGAAAGATTTAGCCTTTGTGACCCAATTTTGTGGCGCACTCCAAATATGGGGGTGGTTAGGGGTTGTGATAAATGTTAAGTCGTGGAGTGGTCACGAGGGTTCTTGAAACGCGTCGGAGTAGCCACCGGAGGCTTGTTGTAATAAATGTTGCAATAATTGTCATGGTCACATGACCCATGTAGACCACGTGGATAAGGTTGTGTCGGTAACAGTGCGGCGGGAGGTCACATCAAGCGGGCGGCCCCCATAGGCACGTAGCGATGTCGTTTTAAATTTAAACTACCACCCATTGTAAACAAGGACCAATGCACGGTTTGAATGGTCGGGCACTCCTACACACATTTGGTGGGTCGTGGGTTCCATTCCCGTGGACTCCAAAGATTTTTGCATACGCCTTTAATCTCGGCTTGGGACCATGTGACGACCTACGGGCGGTCACGTGGCATGATAAGCCAAAAAATACACCTTAATACAAAATTATATATAAAGTCAAATTGAGTGAAAGGTCTAGTTTTGGAGCTTACTGGAAACTTTTCGAACCTTCATAGCACGCATATGACCTCTATTTTACGAACCATTCACGGCACCATAATCGTAGCGACGAGACCTTTCGGGTCGCTTGGAGGTTGCAACACTTCTAGAACTTTCATTTGAGCATTTTTTAAGAAATGGACATGATCTCACGATCACTTAGCCTCTCTCCTTGTGAAATACATAGCTTTCCAAAATGAAGTAGCAAATTGTTATGCATGTGATAATATCTTTCTTCAACTTGATTCCCTTCACTCAGAAACTAGCATACACATCTTTGAAATCAGCATCATGTGCATATTGTTCTATGTAACTCTCATGTACAAAATAATCATTTTTTAGTAAATTAGAAGCACTAATGATTGTTCTCGAAATAATATACTGCAACTTTATTGAATATACCTTTTTTGTACCTTATAACCAAGTGAAATTGTTGAATAAATCCTATCCACGAAAAGTCTTGATTGTTGCAATTTTGTTTTTTACGCTATAATCCACGGTAAGGTTGGTGATCGGTGTACAATAGTCTCTTTACCCATCAAGTAGTGTTTCCATTAATGACACTTTGTACCAACGCATAGTTATTTTTCCTTATATAGGATAATTAGTCACAACGCCATTAAAATTTTACGAATGAAAGGTGATATGCTTACCATGATGCAAAGGATTGCGCCCATGGCATAGTCACTAGCATTGATTTGTATCTCGAATTGTTGTCTCAAATTTCGTGAGTACGGGGCTGAGTTAAGGCGATCTTGTCTTTTAAAGCTTGAAAGCTTGTTGTTTTTTTGCACTCCCCATTGAAAGCCTTTCTTCACACTTATCACTTGCATGCATAGGAAGCTGTGATGGAAGAAATTTAGCAATAAATTTCCTCCAATATTGAGTTGCACCTATAGAAACTTGTTACCTCGGTAACTATTTTGGGTGTGGTCAGTTACAATGGCCTCCACTTTAGAAGGATCAATCGTCAATTCTCCTACTCCTACAATATTTCCCAAATAAACCAAGAAAGTCTTTCTAAAGTCACATTTTGACATCTTAATAAACAATTTCTCTTTCTTCAAAATATCAAGCACTCTATTTACATGCAAGACATGAAATTCTCTTGTTTTGTTGAAAATCAAAATTTCATCTAAGTACCCCCAATAAAAATTCATCAAAGGGAATGGTCTAGCGCATTATCCATAACTTTTGCATAAAATTTTCCGGTGCATTACATAAACCAAAAGGCATAACTAGCCACTCAAAGAGTCTTATTTGGTTTTGAATGCGATTTTCCATATCACTTTTTGCGATTCTTGCTTGATCATATCCACTTCGTAAATCTAAATTAGTGAAAGAATTTGTTTCTTTCAGCTAATCAGCAAAATCAAATATTCTTGGGGTGGGTAATGATTTTTTACTTTGTAATTTTGTTCAAAGCTTGAAAATATACACACATGTGCCAAGTCCCATCTTTCTTTGCTATCAAGACTATGGGTGAACCGCATGGTTTAGGTGCTTGGCTTATGTGATACCTTTATCAACATCTCTTTTATTTGCCTCTTTATTTCAACATTCTCCATTATCGACATGTGATACATACGATGTTGGGAAGAGAAAAATCTGTTGCAATTGAATCTCATGTTGAATTTCCCTTTTTGGGAGGCAATCTAGTTGGCTCTTATGAAACATCTCATGATGCCCATTAACCACAACATATAATTTTGATTTCAACTTAGGATCACATCCCTAAAAAGATTCATGATTAATATCAGCTTTGGGCTTAATCATAAGAAGAACAAAATTCTTACTTGAATTTACCAACTTTCACTACCTCTCCTACATTTACGAAATGTTTGTCTTCTTAGGTGTGCTCTAACAATGAACTCCTTGTACATCTTTGAGTAAATGATACTTGTTCTCATGGCGATAGAAGATCATTTTCTGTCATACAGTAAGGACTCCTAATGCAATACCATTTTATGTCCAGCATAACCACATCTAATTCAACTATGTCGACAAAGCTTGTAGTGATTTCAAACCTCGATATACATTTTCTTGTAACTTGTAGATTTGCATCCTTAAATCCAACCCAATGGATATGGTTTTGGATGTGGTATGGTCTCAAGGTTAATTTTTTTGACCAAATCTTCGGAGATTAAGTTTGATTGTATTACGACCCGGTGTCAAACAATGTGTCAATATTGGTATGCTTGGATATGGTAGTCACATGAAACAATTATATTATTTGTCTTTCATTTGGAATGTTTATGTGACGATTTGATGTATGCGGGTTTAGTTTCAATTTATTTTCCCTTCATGTTATTCAATCCCATGGCTATAATTTTAGTCTCATCACTGAATCGAGACCTAAGTCATGTTGAGATATGGCAGTATTTTTCTATTTCCCTTTGTTATTGGGTTTCTTTTGCCTCAGTGCAGGATGTAATTTCCAACAATGAGTTTCATCATGTCCTTGTTTTGAACAATGTTTACAAGTCATTTTTTCTCCCTCTTTCTTAATAGATCCATTCTTTTTGTTTTTACCTTTTGGGGTCTTTTCCTCGACTTTACCCTTAAAATGTTTCTTCCTACCCCTCTTCGAAATTTTCTTCCCTCTAGCTTCTATATGTGTGGGTACGAACACAAACTTCATGTAGATTGGTGGGGTTAAACATGATAATAATATGTTTTAGGTAGCTATGTAAGCCCACTCCTATGTACTTTAGCAAAGTGTCTTGGCTACGCAAATCCACCCCTAATAAAAGAGCTCTTCTCCTAAATTCCTAGGTGTATTCTTACACATTTGCATGCTAACTACCTACGGTTACGCAGTTCATGATGGATTTTTGCATATGAGATAATGGTTAAAAATTTCGTTTAATAGCGGCATTGAAATCTGACCATGATAGAATAATCTTATCATGTTTCTTGATTTCCTCCTGGTGTCTTGGCTTCCACAAACAAGTGTTGCATCTTCCATTCTCAAAGTAGCTAATTGAATTTTTGTATCATCATCTTGAAGGTTATGTATTCTTAAATAGACCTCCAATTGTGAATCCAATTATCTAGCTTGTACGCATTTTACTTCACCATTAAACATTGGCAATTCAAACTTAACATCAAGTTTTAATAAAGGAGAGATTTACCGATTGCTCTTGGACTTATGTGGTTGATGTCTTGAAGAAGGGTAGAAAATGATGATGATGATGATGATGATGAGGGTGAAGATGGTGGCTCTCACGTACCTCCATTTCCTTCATTTCCCTTCTTTGACTTGTCTTAATCATCAGCCTCCACGAAGATCCTTGTCCATCCTTTTGGAGTTTAGGTCCTTCTCCTTCTAGTCTCTAATTCCTTTCTTGATAAATGATTCGACCATCTTAGTAATGTCGATAAATTCTTTCCCTAAACACTCTTTCTTCTTCCTAGGGGTCAACCGTCATGAATTTCCCCTTCCTCATGAGGCATGCTTAATGGAGCTTTTGCTTCTTTAGGAGGTGAACTAGGTAGTGGAGATTGTGGAAATATTTCTCTCCTTTGCTTTGGCTCCCTATTGAGACCCTCCTGCTTCCACCGGTTTGTTTTCTCCCCTTTTTAGCTTGAGCCTTGTAAGCATCTAAAACTTGCAAATAGTTAAACAATTCTTTACACTAAACAACACCATAGAAAAACTATAGCTATGATACCATTTTGATTTAAAATATTTATATTTTTTGTGCTAAGGTTCTTTCTATTTTAAAAAACATGTGCATAATTGGTTTGTTAGTTTGCATATGGATTAACGAGTTTTTCCATGAATTATAGATGAAATTTAGTGAATTAGAAGCATAAAATAAACATAAATAACATTGAACAATAGTGGCAAAAACGGAAAATAATTCACCACATGAAGTTTACGGAGGCGAGGGCATGATGAAGCGATTCACCCCTCTTGAAGCTGTCTGTGGTCCGACTCCCAATGGCTTGTCCGTCTTTCATTATGCTCAAATTTTTTCTATTACGAGTAGTTGCGGTGTTCTAATGCTTGTTTCTACGAACCAATGGCTTCGAGAATTGTCAATTAGTAAAAAATGACTCTTCAGGTCACTTAGAATAGTCGAAAAATTGAGCCTCCCTACGCATGGTGTCCAATATCTCCTAGAGAAAACTTCGGTAGATTGGGGAAAACTCCGGTTAGCTGGGTTAAATTAGGAATCGACATCGCCAAATTTGGTGCGCCCTATCTACTCCGCCTATTAAGCCGCACATTAGACGCTATGGTTAGGGTGGTGGCACACAAATGTACAACCGATTAAGTGGCTTGACGAGCTACAACGGAATACAATCTGCGAGTTAAATAACATACATACGTGGAAAGCGATCAAACAACGCCTCTTTATTATAGAATGAAAATAACCCAAAACACGTTACATACACATGGAATTCTGCTGTGAGGGACCCACCATTTGTTAAAGCGATCGCACCGTTTGCTCCGCAAATTTTAGCTCTTTGCTGGAAATTCGCTAAACCAAAAAACTTGCGAAGCGCATTGTTGCGCCAGGCTGCGTTGGCTCCCCCTCATCACATTGCATCCTTCGTCCTTCTCACATCACATCGCAACGGTGCGTAAATGTTAATGGTATTTTCTATTATTTTTCGAAATGTGAAATCGATGATTCATCATCCGTCGTTGACTGGCCGCATGATCCAATGGCTCACATCTATCTCCGCGACTCATCACATATCGTTCTCGTCGGACTCGCGAAGTCAATCACGACCATCTGCATATTTTCACCTTAGATTTGCGATGATCACAAGCAGCTACCGTCTTCTCTGCAAGGAATTCTTCCAGTAATTTCTATCTTTTAGTTGATTGCGTCCTCATACGACGATCGAGCTTTTTCGGGCTGCTACCATGACATTGGAATCGGAAAACGAGAACTACGCTTCAACCATCCTCGTTTCAACCTCAATCCTGCAGTAGCTTTGAATTTTGAGAAAATCAAATTTAAGAACTCCTACGATCAATAAATGTCTATATAATAGAAATAAAAATAAACCATTTAAAATTGTATAAAAATCGAAATATAAATTAGCATTTAAAAAATAGTATCCTAAAATATGAAAGGAAGAGCCATTTAATACCTTTTTACTTAAAATCTTAGTATATAATTATAATTACAGTCACTAAATAACTGGGTTATTCATGACCAGCAAAGTTCTCGAAACCTCCAAAACGTTGAAATAATCATTGAAACCACACCAGTGGTAATAAGCTCGGATCAATCGGCTGATAATACTCTGATGAATGATTTCCACTATCGGGTCCTTTCCACTATCTAGTTTATGTGTTGGTGTTGGTTTATTATGTGTTTCTCGTACTTCTTGCGGTGTGACATCACCTCTATTATTTAAAGAGTATGTGTGTTGTGTCATCGTAATAGGAAAAAATCATTGTTAGTCTTGTGTGCTATGTGAACATGGACTTTTTGGTCGCACATAGTTAACTACAATCCATATCAGTGTAAATTTTGTCTTTTTGAAGATCAATAATAATCAAAATCCATATATTATAAATAAAAAAATAAATTCAACAAAATAACCTTAACTTCATTTTTTTATAAAACAACATATTTTAACATTTGAAAACAATTCAAATCTAGTCTCAAAATAATATATTTTTCAATACTCTAAAACAACTCAAATCTAATCATTATTATAACAAATAGATTGAAAATAAAATTATTAATAATTAAAAATAAAATTAAATGATTAAAATAAAACCACTAATTTTCTTGCTAATATCACACCGAAGAAAACACTCTTAAAACCCACGTTAACTTACTTTAATATTATTAAAATCATCGATAGTAACTTAATTTAACTTACTTTGCCTTCCCTACATCTATTTAAACTCAACAGCTGAATGTGACTGCTACTTAGAAAGATTTCTCCATAATTTACTCTATATTACATAAAATTATGATAGTATTTCAATATAATATTTACATATTAATCATTAATTTTTAAACATGAAATAATGTAATGTATTTTATATTTTATTTTCAATTTTATATCATAATTAATGTTATTTATTTGAATTTGAGTTTATGTGATCCATTATAATTTTTCGAATTTTTTACTTAAACTTACATGAGAGGGAAATGACGGTATAATAAAAATAGTAGTTTTTAGCTTTTATATATATAAATAAATAAATAGTAGTTTTAGAACTTTTGTTTTTTATTTGAATTTCTATTTTATAAAAACAATTTCCTATATTTATAAAATTATTGTAATGATGTAAAACCAACAAATATTTTTTTATTAAATATTTTAGTGATGTAAAATAATTAATAAATAAATATATTATTAAAATGATTATAAATATGGATAAATTTTTAACTTGAAAATTCAACATCTATATATATATGAACATATAATTTATGTATATTTAATTTGAAAATTCAACATCTTCGAAATATATATTTATTTATTTTTAACTTGAAAAACTCTACATCTTAGAAATATATATTTATTTATTTTTAACTTAAAAATTAAACCCCTTATAATATATATATATATATATATATATATATATATATAATGTGAACATATTTGAATATATAATGTGAATGTATTCGGAACATTGGCGACAACGATATGCCGATAATTCATGTGATACACAATAATATGGGATATGATAATAATGCATCTTTAGTCAAGTAAGATTTAGATTGGGATATCATAACGATTCATGTCGACACAATAAGATGGGGATCTCACAACGATTCATGTCGGACACAATAAGCAAAAATTCTTTATACAACTGACAACTTTAATTCAATTTATTAGGATTTATTTTTCACGATAACTCACACTATTTACTATTTTTGTTCTTACCAACTCAACATGCTCCCAAAGTTCAATTTACGATACGGAACGCACCGAGAATCTCTCAAAGTTCAATTTACACAGTACATAATGCACCGAGAATCGAACCTCGTTACCGATTGTAAGCTTCCACTACTTTAATTATGGCCTTTCTCCCTCTTCTTTATTACGACTTCCGCAGGGTATTTCATAAGGAGTAGTCGGCCCGGGCTCTGCCGACGTTTTAACCCGGATATGGGTTCGCGTCGGAAAGGCATTTGCCGCTTTGCGTCGATGTCCGGGGATCACCACGTCATAATCAACCTCGTGGTTGGCCATAAAGTGCATCCCACCATACATCTTCCCCATCGGGTAGTGCAGTGATATGCATATGAATGTCTGCATTAATGTCAAGGTAATATGACCTGACAACCACGCTGGCAAATTTGGAAATTTGAATTTGAGTTATATACTCGCTCAAACGATGTTTTTCAAAGCTGCTCGGGTTCAACTATGGGAGGCCATTTTGCGTGAACGAATTCGTCATGGTTGTCATCGACGAGAGTCGAAGTGAGATGAATGACATCGACCTTTCTACGCCACTTGCAAACACGTGGGAGTCGAAGCGGGTTTGAGCCGTAATGAAATCGTAGAATCTCTCATGAGAACTAGGGCGAGCTGTGTTGGACTAGAGAGGGATTATTGGACCAAGATCAAGATCGACCGCAGAATCTATGGTGACAAATGTAGTGGATAGGCGACTACTTCCCGCGCGTTTGTGAAAATTACATCTCATTCGAGAAGCATGGATAATAACAACTCTCCGCAAAGTCTACGCCCTCTGATTTTCTAATGATGTGAAGGAAAAAAATGCACATCCGACCATGAGATTGATTTGTCTCGAGAGAGATAATTAATCTCCTTGATATTTTAGGTTTGAGCGAGGAGAATACTCTACGCTGCAAAATTTGTTCGGCATCTTGCGTGTCTCGTTTTAAAGCATCGACATTATCGGTTTCTCTTTTTTACAAGGATAGCGATTATGAATTAAAAGTGCAACTCATGAGAACATGTCGAAGCTTTTTGTGTGGAATGCGTGCCAAAATTGGAGCACACCGTGGTTGAGTATATGAGCAAAGAGCTCTTTGGCCGTGCTGGGCCAAATTAAATGCGACATTTTAAGGCATCCGCCACGATTTATCACTCGTGGTCTCCTAGAAGTTGTGTAAGGAGGGTATAAACTGCGAGGTAACCACAAACCAAACCTTTTAGATGCGTAATCTAGCCAATGCACGCATCCGGAGAGGGCTCTCTCTTTATGATTTATCTTTGTTTTTGGAATGATTTTTAGGCTAGTTATAGATTCAAAAGTTTGTTTTGGGGAAATTGGTGGAATCCACAAACTAAGGGCAAGGTTGAGGGAACTTTCGGTACAAGAGCCTTGGGCTATGGAGTCTAAGGATGGCTACTGATCTTTTCACTGGACTGCAAGATGGTATTACGGTGGCAAGATAGCTAGGCAGAGAACAATCCTTTAAAATTTAAAGTGGATGGATGGTCTTGAAGGGATGAAAGGCAACTAAGAATCTTTCACCATATTCAAAAAGAAGAAGAGAAATGATTACAAGCAAAGAGCAATGAAGGATTCTTTGTTACAGTAATCAGCAATATTGAATCAGCAATTCATGCTTATAACTAATCCAGAGAGAAAACATCGAGAATAATCACATTTGAAACAGCAGTACAATTAAGCAAATTCTCGTTTCAATCGCTTATGTAAACTCATTCGGAAAATGGATATGATGATAGCATAAACTAATATAAAATTTAAAACACAAGGGTTGGAAAATCCTATTGAAGTGGAAGTCCAACACATGAATCACCGCAGCAAATGTCCAGTGCTTTCAAAAACGTCAATCCAGTAAGTCCACGAGTAAATTTGTCCAAAAAGCTTTTTATTCGAAAACCTCAATGTTACGAGCGGAAGTAATAGAATCCACCCCAAATGCTTTCTTTGGGGATTTATTTATACAAAAATAATCTTAACAATCTTACTCTATCCTAGCCAGATAATTCGTGACTCAAAGCGTGTTATCGCACAAACAAGAGACATGGTCTCGAAAAATAGAAATAATGAGATAAATCGAGCCGAGTGTGCTTTGTTCCTTTCTTCATGGACGTGCTAAGGATAAGTGCTCAGCTCTGAAATAGTGTCATACGTCCTGCAGTATTCCTTTCGATTCTTGTTGAATACTTCTTTTCTTCTCACGGATACTCTTTAATCTTTCATCCGATACTCTTTCATCCGCATTTGCTGTTTTACCATTTACTCAATAGTACAGATAAACTTTTATCCTCGGCTACCATTTTTTACAAAATTTCCAAAGATTTCTTCGCTGCACCGATCATCCTGGGTATCATTTGTTCTTCCGAGCTTCTTTAAAGTTTCATCGGCTTTAGCAAGTTTCATAAAAAGTGGGCTCGTTTGGAAATCTGAATATTTTAACTCATGCTCCGGATGAAACAGATTCTCACTTTTTTCATATCATTCTCTTCCCGCTAGTCTTCACCCAGGTGCGCAGTAGTCAAAGTAGAACCCACACTAGTAGAACCTATAGTACGACTGTGTTTTAGCATGAGCTTTGATTCTTTTTCTCATAAGTTTCCAAGTCTCATCTCATGAGGGCAAGTAGTCTAAATCTCGGTGAGGGAGCATTCGAAGGAGTGACATTTGGAAAGCCGACTGGGCCTCCATTTTGGTTCTTGTGGATTCAAAATGAAGGTTTTCGAGCTTTTCTTGCGTAATCGGACGGGATATGCGACAAAAGAGGAAATTGGAACAAAGTGCGCGGAGTTTGAGAGAAAGCAGATTTATCGTGTTTCAGCTCTTGTCAATGGGGACTCGAGAGAGGACTCTTCAAACACTTTTCTCGTGAGAAAAACACAAGAAACCAAGCTTAACTTGCGGTGCATGCGGCATGAGTGCGGTACTTTGTTTTTGGATGGAAACGCGGTTCTTTAACGATAATGAACAATGGCTTGTCGACGTTCTTCAGCATCGGGCGCGGCGGAATGTTTACGAGTAATTTGGTGTATTTGCGGCTTGAATTTTGAAATTTGCGGCGAGCTTAGAATCTCTTTGAAGAACCAAAATAGCGACGCTGTAAATGGCTTAGTGTCAAAAGGGTTTTTGTCGCGTTTTCGAGGTGATGATGTCGTAACCGCGCGTCGACGTACGGGTGATCGCAGGGAGTGCCGCGGTAGACATTCGATGGGCAAGCGTAGGCGGTCGCGCACTGCTTGTGGAGGAAGGCGGTAAACGTCGGCAATCGGCGGCGATTCTACGATGCTTGCACACGTGGAATGTCGAATAAAGTCGACACCGCGCTCCAGCGAGCGCAACACTCATACGGGATGGGCGGCGGGATTGATCGGGCCAGACTGATCCACGGAGGAATGATGCGAGGCTACCGGAGGAAAGAAACGATGTGCGGTTTCAAAAAGCGGGTCCACCGGGGTTTAAAACAAGTTTGTTTGACGGGTGACCCAATCCACCTAGGGAGAAGTTAATAGGCGGGAATGGCTGTTAATTAGTGCGAATGACTCAGTGTAACACGTCGATTTTATGAAATGGATTGCGAGCTTTGGCACATATGGGATGCCACGTGGAATGCCGAGTGTGGTGGCGCGAGATTCCGATCGGTAGTTTATTCTTGTTTTTTGGTGTTAAACACATATGTTACGTGTCTTAACGCTTTTCTATATATATTTTATTATACGATGAATAAATTAATATAATTTAATCTCACACGCAAAGTGAATGTAGTATATATAAGGTGTAGTTTTACCAAAGGGCTTTATAAAGTGGGATATTTATTTTTAAATGTGATGGGACTATATACACTCTTGGTAAAACATTATAATAAGAGTTGGAGATATTTATTTAGAAAAGGGAGTTATATGCATAGGAAAAGGGTATCACTGAGGGATTTAATATAATAGAGTTAGGTGTTAATATGAAAAAAGGACAAGGAAAATCAATACACCTTTGTACATCTAAGAAAAGTGAAACTTATGCATAAATTGCACATTTTATCTTCAACCTCAAACTTGTAGAATAACCAGTTGTTTTGAGGAATTTTATGGAATGTTAGGATCGAGCTCTCCTAAGTAAAATAGGATTTTACTTAGGAAAAGTTAAAGATGGAAGATAACAATGATGAATTATTTGAAGTGCTTAGGTCTTTTTCTGATCATTAGGCCTAGGGTCCTGGGCCCCTCAGAAGTCAAGGAAACGCCTCGAGCTCCCTTTGATCTCAAATTACCTTAGTACTTTTGGGGAAATTAGTAAAACTCTTGAGGGGGAAAAATGATGAGGAGGTTAATGAATTTGACTTTGCCTGTGTGATTTTCCTGCCAGTGTATTTCGCGTAGTACTTGTGATGAAAGTAAATGATTAACCAACATGTGGCAGCACCATTCATCGAGATAACACTTTGTAGCACCACATCTGCCTACCCTATCTACTTAACACCTCTCCATTTTGTCTTCTTTATTCGGGTGCATTTGAGACTTGCAAACCCTTTCTCAATCTTTTGCTTTTTACATGATGAATACTATCTGTCTCACTCCTTATTACATCCAAGAATGGCCCGCATTAATGCTGCTGAGCACCTTTTATTCACTCTACTCTAGCTACCTATTCGCGAGGTTAAAAGTCTGCTTTGGCTAGATGTCTATTCTCTAATCTATAACATGAAATTGAAATATGACTAAGCCAAGCTTTAAACAGCTTTGACTTATTCTTGAATCGTGGCAAAAGTTTCACGAGCGCGGCACAATTATTTTATTACAGAGCAAGAGTGCAGTAGCCTGGATTTGCACACTTTCCTATGGTCTATAAGCTTGGGGTTCATTTCTTTCTCTTGACCACTTTTTATTCTTTTTACCCTCTTTGATTTTTCTTTTAGGGTATACCCTCTTTACATTTTTTAAATTTTTTGATTTTTTGGTTTTTTAAGAATATGGGAACGCTTCGCTCAAGAAAGAAGGTTTGAACATATTCCATAGTTCCAATCGGGAACAATCATGAAAGATGAAACCTATTGATATAGGAGGCCATCTTTCGGCTCCACTTGGGGATGTGTCTTTTCACCTGTGGAAAGTCAGTTGGAACGGCGACAGATCGGATGCCTCGGAATGTCTTCAAAGCCCAGAAAGTATGAAATCTTCCGCCTTCTCAGTAGCTTTATTTTACATATGATAGTGAAACTTTTGGAACTTAGGGCCTCTCACTTCGGGCTTCGATTCCAAGAAGTCACCATCCAAATCAAAGCTGTGTTTCCCGGCTGGAAATCTTCCGCCTTGTTCCAATCCCAAACATGCATTTGCCGTAGCTGAAAATCTTGAATTGAATCATAGTCCTTTTTCCGCAACTCGAAATCTCGATCTAAAACGGCGTCACACAAAAAATTTCAAACCAACTTAACGAAAAACTAGTGAAAATTACAGAAACACTAAAAAAATTGTCTCAAAATTTGAAAGCTTATTGGCACCTCATTTTACCTATTCTAATCTACTAAAATCTTATTGAATCGGGTAATACAAAAATGCCAATGAAGCCAATCAAGTAGTCGTAAAAATAAATGGACAACTTGATTGCTTCGTGAGTCAAAATTAGTGAAAGTAGGTTATGATCATGTGCCTTTATAATAAAATGATATGATGCGTAAAGGCCACTTTGCGTATTTCGCATCGTGCTTAGTAGAAATGCATGTTTGCAAATTTAGGCTCAAAAAGATTCTCCATATAACTCGACATAGGATCAATGAAAAAGCATGATGTATGTATTATTTACTTCTAGGCCTTCCAATGACTAATTGTTCACTGAATTATGAATATTAGACTTCATGAACTTATATCTTCGCCTTGTGTTTGAAAGAATAATCATCTTCAATATGCAAGTGCTCAAAGATAGTACACTTTCCTCTTGCTTTGGAGAAGGAAGATTTTCAAAGAATTCTTTAGGGATTTTCGGAAATTGTGCTGACTGGGACTTTGAGAATGGCAAAAAAGTTTGATTTCATTTTCATAATTTTTCGGACAGTGTATCAAGAAGCCATTTTTTAACTTGAGGAGAACATTTTCTTGTTTTCAAAATAAGAAAAGAAAGCTCTGTAGAAAATCCTCATCAAGTTGAAGTTCTAATATCTCATCCTCAAACAAATAGCTAGTGATTGTTTTGTGAAATTATCATAATTATCATCGTACTTGATCATATTTAGGCAAATCTTGAGTATGAAAGATGTAATCATTAATTATAAACATTGGATCTGCATTATTTCTCTTCCAACAATCCCAATATATCTTGATTAGATTGGTTGCATTACATGTGAAAAAATCATCGTCAGTTGTTCAATAGGCGTGATATCAAGCAATAGGCCTTTTTGGGAAGGTAGAATAACATGAGCATCAACTTGATCTTCCGTCTCACTTCATGGATAAAAACGCTGTGCTATCTGACATGACATTAGAAGAAGTAGAAACAATTTCTTCTACATTATGTAAATATTACTGAGGATGGCTGCATGTTTAGAAGCAAATTGATTTCTTCTTCAGGTGAGAGGTGAATCTTCCGAATTCTTAGATTGAAATGACAATTGTTTTTTCCCTTATCTAAAGTTGATCATGAGGGTTGATTATTGTCTTTAACTCCATTCAAAGAGATGAAATGAAACATCATTTGTTAATCACGAGAGGGGTTTTGTGGATATTGATTTATCTCCGACTTATTTCCATCTTTGTTTAACTCCTCTTGATTATTATGACATTTAAATTGAGAATGAAAGTTTTGGACTTCTTCTAGCTAAATCTGTCGGGAGATTCGACTTTCCAAAATCTTCATCAATATTTTTAAGGAGTAATTTATAAGATCTTTAGCTCGATCACAACAATTTTCAGCTAATGATAAAGATGGAAAATCTTCTCTTGTAATGCTCATAAAAGCACTGTATGAAAATCTTTGGAGAAAAGCAAACTTGCAAGGTGTTTAAGAGATTCGTGACCATTCCCTTCGCTTTTTCCTTCTAAGGTTCCCATGAATATCTTCATGAGTAACCCAATCCTCATGCCAATCACTCTTCACTGATGAGTGTATATGAAATTTAATGAGATGTAGTAAAGGATCATCAATATTCTCATCTTGAAACATGGGCGCGATTTTCACTCCCAATTTACCTCCGGTAGTTTGTGTGGAAATCCGATGTGATCTGCTGACTCATGGGAGCATATCTTCGCTTATTCTTGGATCATCTTGAAAATCGGCCCATAATGAAAAGCCACTTTATATGTACAACCAAGTTAGATCTTTTTATACAAAATACACATACAGTATTGAATCTTAACGAGAAAGAACATAATGTCTTGGATCAGATCCAAGTTGAAAAGCCCGATCTTTCCATATTGTTCTTCCGGAGTTCATTCCTCCGGCGAGTCTCGATTGTGAAATGGATTTGGAGTCGCCGAGTGGACGTTTTGGTCGCTTGTGTGTCCGATCCCCAGTCTACCATCATAGATCGTGATCGAAACTCCGTAAAACAATTCTGAAGAAAAAGTTAGTTCTTCAGAAAGCAAATTTTTGAATATTTTATGATTATTTTATTTTTTTGTGAATTTTTCAAAACAGCTTCGTGATTTCTTTAAGAAAGTTAAGATTTTTAATTAAAATTTTCTCAAAGATTTATTAAACTAGAAGTCTGACTAGATGTGAATCCAAGGATTCGGTTTATAAGCTAGACCGTAGATAGGCGGAAGCAACATTTATTTACTTTTGCAATTGCGATGCAAAAGCAATTTGCAAAGGCTACTCCGCTGATCTTCGGTACTCTGTCTATAGCTTTATAAATCAAACAATAGTATCAATAAAATGATTCGGGTCCCAGCATGGTCGCCACTATGTTACGCATTTCTCTAGTGTTTGTGGAGCTCTTTCCCTAAGAGAATAAGCTATTTTCGAGAGTCAAAATCGAGTACGGGAATTTGACCAACACAAGTTATTAGGTGGGGGTCTTAAATTCGGAAGGAAGCGCATGATATAGAGTCAAATTTAAATCTTATGATGTAACTGCGAGTACGGTTTCATTTGGTCTTCTTCTTGATCTTCAGAATTCGATAGGATGCGGAGAGGATCTTTCTTTTTCTCCCATCCTTTGTTCAAAAATGCCACTATACAAAGCTTCTAGGTCGGGACGAATGCATTGCCTGGGTGAGAGCCCTAAACCAAGTTCTAACTTCTCCGTGTAAGACTTTTTGTACATGAAATTCTCATACGGATATCATCGATATCAATCTCATAAAACTCAAAGCATCGTCATCCTTTTGGTGTGTTGTTGAGTGCAGTAGGTACCGATCCGTCAAAAGGTGTGATCTTACTTTGGTAGTCCGGTGGTAAAGCTTTGGAGGGTTGTCGTGGTACATTAAAGCATATCGATTGGCCATTGGAAGATAAAAGTGGAGTAACAAGAGTAGCGGTCTAGTAGGAGGAGATGGAGGTCCGACGTGTGGAGATGGAGGTCGGCGATGTGCATTTGAAAAGTGAGTTCGGAGATTGACTGTCGGTTATATCTGAGGAAATGTTTCGAGCTTTTCTTCAAAGGCTTGCTCGTTTGAAATGGGTTATGAAATTCTCTCGTCAAGATGATGCGAAACAAATCTATATTGCAATTTCTTTCAATGAACCAAGGATGCGGAATCAACCTGTGATAATTCAGTCTCGGAAAAAATTTACAAACAAAGATGTTTCAAATCTCGCATCAAAAGGAACGTAATCAATATAAATAATTTTCTACGAGACGAAGAGATGCGGATCTGTGAGAGTGGTCTGAGAACTACCGTGGTATCTTTCCTCGACTTCCTCTTCCAGTAACTTTCTTGACTTCCTTGTCTTCTAAGAATCCTAGGGATCCCACGATTTGGACTTTTCAAAAATCGTGGTGGATTTAGGTCGTGTTTTGACCTAGTATGTCGAATCCTTTTCATGCCGAGTTTTCTCAGAATATGTCGTTTTTGAATTTTTGGGTTTTACTTGAAAAATAAATGCAACTGCTACAAATTCTTTAAGAAATAAATGATATGTGATTAAGATTTCCTCAAAGATGCTGATTTAAACTAGAGAGATACGATTGAAAAATTTGAAACTAAGATTCAACTTATAAGCTAAATCGCGAGATAGACTGAAACATCATTTATTTACTTTTGCACGTCGCATAGCAAAAGCAATTTCGGATACTGGCTTCTGGTGATATCTCGGACTGCGTCGCAGATTATAAATCAAAACAATAGTATCGATAAAATGATCTCGGATCAAGATGTGATCGCCACTTATGTTATCACTCGGGTGCTTTTTCCTAGAAGTTTTGTAAGAGGAAAGTATGCCGAAGGCACCACAAACCAGCCTTTTAGATGCGGAGCATAATGACCACGCATCCGAGAGAGGGCTCTCTCTTTATGATTTATCTGTGCTTTTTGAATGATTTGTAGGCTAGCTATAGATTCAAAGTTTGTTTTGGGAAATTGGTGGAATCCACAAACTATGGGCAAGGTTGAGGGACTTTCTGAGCCATTGGGCTATGGAGTCTAAGGACGCTTTCATTTACCGGATTTCTTTCTACGAACTGCAAGATGCATTGCGGCAAGATAGCTATGAGCGAGGAGCAATCCTTAAAATTTAAAGTGGATGGATGGTCTTGAAGGGATGAAAGGCAACCAAGAATCTTTCTACCATATTCAAAAAGAAGAAGAGAAATGATTACAAGCAAAGAGCGATGAAGGATTCTTTGTTACAAAGTAATCAACAATATTGAATCGGCAATTCATGCTTATAACTAATCGCGAAGAAAACATCGAGAATAATCACATTTGAAAACGTGAAGTACAATTAAGCAAATTCCGTTTCAATCCTTTATGTAAACTATTCGAGAAATGGATATGATGATAAAGCATAAACTAATATAAAATTTAGAACACAAGGGTTGGAAAACTTATTGAGCGGAAGTCCAACACATGAATCCCTAGAACAAGTCCGATGCTTCAAAAACGCTCATCCAGGTAAAGACTACAAGTAAACTGTCCAAAAAGCTTTTTATTCAGAAAACCTCAATGTTACGAGCAGTAGTAATAGAATCCAATCCCAAATGCTTTTCTTTGGGGATTTGATCTATACAAAAAATAATCTTAACAATCTTACTCTATCCTAGCCAATAATTCGGCCGACTTAAAGCGTATTTATCAGACAAACAAGAGACACATGGTCTCGAAAATAGAATAATGAGGTAACGGTGATGTCACTGCTGCTCTTCTTCATGGACGTGCTGAGGATAAGTGCTCAAAATAGGGCTGCAGTGCTTTGTCCCTTTGCGTATTCCTTTCGACTTGTTGAATACTTTTTCTTCTCACGGACACTACTTTAAATCTTTCATCGATACTTCCTTTCATCCGCATTTCGTTTTTTTACCATTTACTCAATAGTAAAGATAAACTTTTATGCTGCAAACATTTTTTACGAAAATTTCTGACATTTTCCTCCTGCCGATCATCCGGCATCCATTGTTGCTTCTCCGAGCTTCTTTAAAGTTTCATCGCGCTTCAGTAAGTTTTATAAAAAGTGGGCTCGTTTTGGAAATAGATATTTTAACCTCATGCTCCGGGTGGAACAGATTCCTCACTTTTTCATAATTACTCTCAGTGGTGCTCTGTTACGATTGAGCTAGTAGAACCTACACTAGTAGAACCTATAGCGCGTATGTTTAGCATGAGCTTTTGGATTCTTTTCTCATAAGTTTCAAGTCTCATCTGTGCAGAGGCAAGTAGTCTAAATCTCGGTGAGGAGCATTCAAAGGAGTGACATTTCGAGCCGATTGGGGCCTCCATTTTGTGGTTCTTGTGGATTCAAAATGAAGGTTTCGAGTCTTGCGCACGACGGGGATGCTCTGACAAAAGAGGAAATTGGAACAAATTTCTCAGGTTTGGGGAAGCAAATTTGACGTGTTTCAACTCTTCAAAGCGGGACTCTGGAGAGGACTTTCAAACACTTTTTCGTAGAAAAACACAAGAAACCAAGCTTAACCTGCCGGTCGCGCGCGGAATGATAAATACACGATTTTTGGATGGAAACCTGGTTCTTTAACGTGCAATGGACAATGGCGGACGTTCTTCAACACGGGCGCGGCGGAATTTACTGAGTGCACTTTGGTGATATGCGGCGAATTTTGAAATTTGCACGGCGGAGCTGAGTCTCTTTCGAGAAACCAAAAATAAGCGAAAAAACGCGTAAAAATGGCTTAAAAACAAGTCGAGTAGTGGTTTTGGTCGTTTTTCGAAGGTGATGATGTCATTTTGACGTACGGGGTGACGTAAGGAGTGGGGCCGGCGGTATTCGAGTAGGGCGGCGCGGTGAAACGTTCGCACCGCCTATGGAGGAAGGCGGTAAGTAGTATCGCAATGGCGGCGATCTCCACGGATGCTTGCCACGTGGAATCGTCGAATAGTCAAAAGCCATGCCACTCCCCCGCCTGGCCAAATAACTCATACGGGATGGGCAGTGAGTGGATCTGCCGTTGGATCAACGGAGGAATGATCGCGACGAGTGGAGGAAAGGAAACTTGTGCGGTTTCAAAAGCGGGCCCATCGGGGTTTAAAACAAGTTTTGACGTGTAATCTAATCACCCGCAGAGAAGCTATTGGCGGGATTTGGTTGTTAATTAGTCCAGAATGACTAATTAACCTCGAAGTGATTTTATGAAATGGATTGCGAGTTTCGGGCCATATGGGATGCCACGTGGAATGCCGAGTATGGTGGCGCAGAGTCAGTCGTAGTTTATTCTTGTTTTTGGTGTTAAACACATATGTTACGTGTACTAACGCTTTTCTCTATATATTTTATTATACGATGAATAAATTAATATAATTAATTCATCATGCTGTAGGAATGTATATATAAAGGTTATAGTTTTACCAAAGGGCTTTATAAAAGTGAGGATGTTATTTTAAATGTGCGGGACTATATATACCTTTATATATAAAAACATTATAATAAGAGGAGCTGGGGATATTTATTTAGAAAAGGGAGTTATATGCATAGGAAAAGGGATTTCACTAGGGATTTAATATAATAGAAAGTTAGGTGTTAATGTGAAAAAAGGACAAGGAAAAATCACTACACCTTTGTACATCTAAGCAAAGTGAAACTCATGAAGTAAAGTGCACATTTTGCTTCAACACTTAAACTTAGAATAACAAGTTGTTTTGAGTGAATTTTATGGAATGTTAGCATCGAGCTTCCTAAGTAAACAGGATTTTACTTAGGAAAAGTTAAAGGTGGAAGATAACAATGATGAATTATTTGAAGTGCTTAGGTCTTTGATCATTAGGCCGAGGGTCGGTCCTCCCGTGTCAAGGAAATTCCTTGGAGCTCCCTTTTGATCTCAAATTACCTTAGTACTTTTGGGGAAATTAGGTAAAACTCTTGAGAAAGAAAAATGATGAGGGAGGTTAATGAATTTGACTTTGCTTGTCTGTGATTTTCCAAAGCGTGTATTTCTGCTTTTAGTACTATGTGATGAAAGTAAATGATTAGCAACATGTGGCGCACACCATCTCGTCGGATAACACTTTGTAGCACCACATCTGCCTACCCCATCTCACTGCCCACTACCATTTTGTCTTCTGCCAGGGTGCATTTAGACTTGCAAACCCTTTTTCAATCTTTTTCTTTTTACATGATGAATCTATCTATTTCTACCCTTATTACATCCAAGGGGCTCGCGATTAAAGCCGTTGAGCACCTTTTATTCACTCTACTCTTAGCTACTTATCCGCTAAGGATTGAAGCCGTTTGCCACAGATATTTATTCTCTAATCTATAACATGAAATTGAAAGGATGACTAAGCCAAGTTTAAAGCATTGTATTGACTTTATTCATGAATTGTGGCAAAAGTTTCACAATAAGCCGCACACAATTATTTTATTACAACGTAGTAAAAATTAGTGGCCTTTGAGTTTGCACACTTTCCTCGGGTCTATTTTTTTGCTTGGGGTTCATTTCTTTCTCTTGACCATTTTTATTCTTTTTACCCTTTGATTTTTCTCTTTTTAGGGTATACCCTCTTTACATTTTTAAATTTTTTGATTTTTTGGTTTTTTAAGAATATGGAAACACCTTTCGCTCGAAAGAGAAAGGTTTGAACATATTCCATAGTTCCAATCAAGACAATCATGAAAGATGAAACCTCCATTGATATAGGAGGGCTAACACGCTCTTGGGTTTACGGTCGGAGCAAAGTCGATCATCTCAACAGTAAGCACTATCTATTTTACGAGAGCCAACGATCATATGGAGAGACGCTCGAAGGCTTCAAACACGCACTTTGGATTTGGCCATGAGTGTTGGAATATTTAAAATTCGAGAACAACAATGGAGAATAAAATTCCTCTTCAACACGTAGAAAATATTAAAAATTTCTCTTTCATTGGAAACAAAGACGGTTTTCTTACTCTAAAAACAATTTCATTAAACTTCAAAAGCTTGGTTACAAAAATCCTCCTCTGTCGAGGGAATACACGAAGCTTTGATTGCTTCAAGACATCAGGCTCAACACAAAACTCACTCTCAAAATTTCTACCTCTTATCTCGTGCATTTACAACACACCTACCGTGTATTGAGAAAATACTCGTCTCTCATCAATGCAACCGTATTGCAATTCAAAAATACGGTACATAGTCGCTATGTGTAAAAACAAAAAACTCACAATACATATATTTCTCACGAGGCCTTTTCAACTCTTTATATGCCTCTTTTACAATACTCAAAAATAAAACAACTTTATTAAAAAAACTAAAATAAAAAACTATTTAATGCGATGGCATGGCCCACAACCTCCTTTTGTGAAAACGTTCGGTTGATATATATATGTAAAACATATATATGTGTGTGGGCTATTCGCATGTTTTTAAAACAAATATTAAAACCAAGAACTTTGACCACGAATTGAACCGTACGTCAAACACAAATTAAACCTTTCCGCAATCGATTTCGGGTCACAAAAATTTACTGCCGACATTACCAAAAATGTGATGCAAAATGCTTTATTAATTCTACCTTATGAATTTTCCGTGTCCGATTTTCGTAGGTGGTAAATTTGTGGTGACGGTGTGATGCGGAATTTCTATTAAACTGCACATCGATGAAATTTCGGGTGGGTTTCTTACGCTGAAATTTCTCCTCAGTTTCCAAAACCACAATGTTGACAGTTGACTGCTCAATCAAAATGGCAAGTGGCTAGCGTTCAATGTCCCGCCCGGATGGAAATGGAAGGAAGCTCACCCGCAAATGCCGCACGCATTTTTTTCATCTGCGCGATCTTCGATCGATTGGCCGGAGCGGAAGAGTCGGCCTTTGTACATCGAGCAAATTGTTGTAAGTAATTTCAAGACTCTTACTTTCACCTGCTGGGTTATCATTCCTACGCCGCAAATTTCCTCAAAAACTCAAAAACTCTTCCGCCCCAATGGCTTGGTCATGATGTCTGCTTGACTCCACGAGCACACGGTGCTCCAAGGAAAAGGTTCCTACCTCTACCATTGTTTACCAACCCTCCGATGTAATGAAACTTTGTGTCAATGTGTTTCTTTCTCTTGTGAAACAGAATTCTTTCGATAATGCAATAGGCGAGCTATTGTCACAATAAATCACTATCCCTTTTACCTCGCTCTTGGCACAAACTTCTTAACATCCTCCTCATCCAAATCGCTTGACACGCTGGCGTCGCCGTAGCATGCCACATGTTCTCCTCTCGTTGTAGACAATGCTACAATGGGCTGTTTTCTTAGAAGCCCATGAAATGGTTCCATCGAACCCATGTGAAAAACATAACCTGGAAGTGCTCTTACGATCATCTACACTTCCAAAGCCCAATCAACGTCGGTGTATCCAACTAAATCTGAATTTTCTGAAGTAGTATATAAAATACCAAACCCTTTTTGTACCCTTAACATACCTCGAAATTCTCTTTCGTATCGCCAATGTGCTATCCTTTGGCTTTCTCCATGAATACGGAAATCAAACTAACGAACATGCATTATGTCCGGCCTAGTTGCGAAATCAAATACATGAGGTCGCCAACTATGCTTTTATACAAGCTAGGATCAAAATCCTTGCTTTGCTGTCCTCTCTATTGAGTTTTAATCCCATCACCGTGGGAGTGATCGCCGATTTGCTCTCCCGCATATTAAATCTTTCGAAGCACTTCATTAACATATTTTTCCCGTGAGATAAAAATCCCATTTCCCACTTGCTTCACTTCTATTCCCAAGAAGTATCTCAACAAACCCATGTCGCCATTTCAAATTCTTCTTTCATGACTGTTTTAAAATTTTCAATAAGGTAATCATCATTACCCTGTGAAAATAACATCATCAACATACAAAACTAGAATCAACATTTTACGATCTTTTTCTTTGATGTAGAGGGTGGGTTCTCCCTCACACTTTTCAAATGCATTTTCCAGTAGATAGGAGTCTATCCTATTGTACCACGCTCTTGGTGCTTGCTTCGAGCCCATAAAGAGCTTTCTTCAACTCTGCACACTTTGTGCTCTTGGCCTTTCTTCTCATAGCCGAGAGGTTGTTCAATGTAAAACCTCTTCCATTAACACTCCATTTAGGAATGCCGACTTCACGTCCATTTGGTAAACTCTCCACTTGTTTTGTGTCGCTATGGACAACACTGCTCTCACGATCTCCATTCTAGCAACCGGTGCAAAAGTTTTCCTCATAATCTATCCCATGCTTACATTTATACCTTTTCGACAACAAGCCTTGCCTTGCGTCTCTCTATTTTTGCCTTCGACATTACTCTTGGTCTTGTAGACCCATTTAACTCCAATGACATCATTTACCTTTTGGGAGTTCAACCAAATCCCAATGTTTTGTTTCTTTCTATGGCATTAATTTCCTCATCCATAGCTTCTATCCATTTTCCTATCCTTAATAGCTTCTTTCGAAATGAACAAAGGGATCATCAACATGACAATATAAAGCAAACAAAGAATTGATGCCTTCATTTGCTGTCTCTTGTTCATAAATGTCATTCAGTCGAACTTTCTTACCCTCTTTCTTTGGTGTACAAAGTGCTTGAAGAAGCACTTGAATTTCCTCCTTGTGGTGTGCTTGGAGAAAACACTGCTCATTTATCCTCAAGGGTGTCTCTTGCTTCATGCTCTTGTGTTGGTGCTTTGTGCTATTGTTTGGGGATGTATTTCAGCACATCTCATCATCATTCTCATCATGAGATAAACAGTAGTTTAACATTCATTGTTTTCTCTATGCTTCCATCCCAAGCTTCCTCTTCAATGAACCGAACATCTCTGCTCACAATAAACTTCTTGGTGGATGGGTTATATAACCTTGTAGGCCTTGGATTCCTCACTGTATCCAATGAAAATACATTTCTCCCCCTTGCTGTCCAACTTCTTCCTTAGGGCGTATGCGGAATGTGTGCATACGCCACACATCCAAAAAACCTTCATGTGTGTGACACTTTGTCTTTGTGCCACTCCATGCCTCTTTCGAGCACTTTGTTCATCACTTATTTTGTAGGGCACCTATTCAAAATGTATACTGTCGCACAATGTACAGCTTTCTGCCCAATAATCAGTCAGGCAAATACTTTGCCTTTAACATACTCCTCACCATGTCCATTATGGTTCGATTCTTCCTTTCGGCTACTCCATTTTGTAGCGGAGTATATCTAGTTGTAAATTTCTTTTGAATACCATTTTCTCTACAAAAAGAAACGTAGAAAATATTTAGAGATATACTCACCTCCTCTATCGGTCGTTAGGACTTTGATGTGCAGCCCACTTTGGTTTTCCACAAGTGCTTTGAAATTGTAGAAATTTTTCAAACACTTCACTTTTATTTTTTCAAAATGTAAACCCAAGTTTTTCTTGTAAAATCATCTATGAATGTTAACATGTAGTAGCCGTTAGCAAGCGATGGAGTTTGCATCGGTCCACACAAATGCGAGTGGACAATATCTAAGGGTGCCTTTGCCCTTATGATTTTCCTGAAGGAAAACTTTCTCTCGTGTTGTTTCCCCAAGATACAACCTTCACATAGGTACTGTCCAGGCTTTCTCTATCAATGGTAAACCTCTTACCATTCCTTTTCTCGTTCAACAAATTAAGACCTCCAAAGTTGAGATGTCCAAATCTCAAGTGCCACAACCAATTTTCATCTTTTGGTTCGCTTTGGATAGCCTCTTTTTCCAACTCGCCGTTTATCTCTTTCTTCATTCTTCAAATTTTCTCTCATTCTAAGAGGGGAACATCCGTTCCTCTTGTCATCTTCACTTCAAAGCAATACATTGTTTGCTGGTGGTTTGTCCATGATGGTACAAACATAATCCTCAAAAAATACATTGTACCCCTTTTGAACAAGCCGTCCAATACTTAAGAGGTTACACTTCATTCCCGGAACATAATAGACATGACTGCTATGGATTTCTGTTGCGCCTTTCCTTGTTAAAACATTTACATTTCCTTTTCCCCATAACAGAAACTTTGCTATCGCTCCTAGTGTGACTTGTGACTTCACACTTTATCTAGCATATAGAACATTGCTAAGCTTTCTCGTCATATGGTCACTTTCAACCGGAGTCTAGAAACCATAAATCCTCATTCTTTTCTGACCATATTACAAGCTAAAAACAAATTATCTGTGTCGAGATTTTTCTCTAGTGAAATTTGCACTAGTTCTACTTCCCATGTCATGCTACTTCTTTTCTACATTCATTAGCATAATGACCATATTTTTTACAATAGTGACATTGGACATTAGACTTATCATACCTTTGTCCTTGAGCATTCTCGCTACCACTCATTGACTACGCCTTGGCCTTGATGCCTTTGATTTGGGATCAGCTTTGCTCTTCCTTGAGCATTTGTTGGATCGTTCCTTCCACCTCTCGCTTTGGCTTCGCTCTTCCTTTTTTCTCCTCGCCTTCGACCTCTTCCTCTTCCGAAATACATCCGGGTCTTAAAGGCATGTTCCAGGAAGATGATTTTTCACTCCTACCCAATCTCTCGCTCATGAGTCATCGATGATGCATGTAGTTCATCCACTGTGAACTTTGTGAGATCCTTAGTCTCCTCTATGGTGGTGACAATCACATCGAATCTTGAGGGTAGACTCCTCAAGAGTTTTTCCACAATCCTCTTATCTTCAAGAGTCTCTCCATGAGATCTTATTTGTGTGACCATTCCAATCACATGAGTGAAGAACGATTCAATGGTATCCGACTCTTTCATGCGAGAGAGAGTTTCAAAGTCTCTCCTCAAGATAGCTGAAGTTTTGTTGTCTTCACTTTTTCCATGCCTTGATAGAAAGTCGTCTTGAGAGTTTTCCCATGCTTCTCTCGGATCTCTTTAGTCGTTGCTATCCTCGGGAAACACACTCTCATGCACTCGCTTGATACAATAAGAAGAGAGCCTTGGAGTCTTTCTTCTTATTTCTCTTCAACAACTCTCTTTCTCGCTTGATTTAAATCTTGAAACTCTTCTTCATTTGATGGCTCTTCAAAGCCATCCTCAAAAATTCCCATAAGTCTTGGGAGACAAATAAATCTCTCATAGTTATTGACCGAGTAGTCATAATTTTTTCCCATTAAAAATTGGGAGATGGATATTTCCCATACCCATACCAGAGTGTTGGCTCCAGCCATTCACGCACTCTTAACTATGATTCAAAAACACTTGACTCGTGTATTTAAAATAATCGACCATTACGCAACGATAACACAAAATATGTATAGAGAAATACCTTTGGATTCTTCTTGATCGAGTCTTCACACCGTCGGAGAAGCTGCCGCAACAAAGAACTCCTTTCCTTGACCTTCTTTGATCTTCAAAGAACTCCGGACTAGCTCGATACCATGTTGGAATATTTAAAATTCCTGAACAACAATGGAGAATAAAATTCCCCCTCTTCAACACGAGAAAATATTAAAAAATTTCTTCACTCGGAAACAGAGTTTTCACTCTAAAAACTATTTCATTAACTTCAAAAAGCTTGGTTACAAAATCTCCTCTCGACCGAGGGAATACACATAAACTTTGGCTAGCCCAAGACACAGCTCAACACTACTCACACTCTAAAAATTTCACTCTATACAGTGCATTTACAACACACTCGCTGTGTATTGAGAAAATACTCTCTCTCGAAAACAAAAATCAATGCACTTTGCTTTGTGCAATTCAAAATATCGTTACAACTGCGATGTGTAAAAACAAAAACTTACAATACATATATTGCTCACGAGGCCTTTTCAACTCTTTATATGCCTCTTTTACAATATAAAAATAAAACAACTTTCTTCTTTTGAAAAATAAATTTAAAAAAAAACTAAAATAAAAAACTATTTAACTAAGGCATGGCCCACGACCTCCCTTTTGAAAACGTTCGGTTGATATATATATGTAAAACATATATATGTGTGTAGGGCTATGCGCATGTTTTTTAAAACAAATATTAAAACCAAGAACTTTGACCACGAATTGAACCTGATGTCAAACATAAATTAAACCTTTACGCAATCGGTTTCGGGTCACAAAAATTTCTATTGACGTCACCAAAAATGTGATGCGAAATTTTTATTAATTCCGCCTTATGAATTTTTCTCGTGTTCGATTTTTAGGCGATCAGTACGGACGGTGAGTGTGATGTGGAATTTCTATTAAATATCTGCCTCAATGAAATTTCCTGAGTCAGGGGTTTCTTGTTGAAATTTCTCCGTTTCCAAAATACAGGTCTTTGAAGTTGGATCGCTCAATCAAAATGGCAAGCGGCTAGCTGTTCAATGTCCTGCAGATGGAAATGGAAGGCGCTCACCAAAATGCACGGTCATCTTTGCGATCTTGGTGATCGGAAATGGAAGGCGGTTGCTTTGTACATTGAGCACGTTGTAAGTAATTTCAACAATGAGTGCTGCGGAAAAACATCACCTTTTCAACGATCGTCCAAGCTTGCTAGAGCTGGTCGACCAATTAGTGCTTGTTCTCCTAATTCCCTCAAGCTGAGTCCCGTCCTTACTACGGTGTTCAAATTTCTCACAATAGCGGAGCTTCCCAACTCATGAATCACCATACATTATAAAACCATAAAATGATTTATTATGGACATTTTAGATGTAGAAAGTATTTTATGGGGACTTATTAAATAAATTTAATTTGCAAAACCCGTATTCAATGAAGAACTTTCATTACAACATGTTAAATTATTGTGTGGTGTTTTTTTTCAATTATGTTTTTTGTTTTTTAAAATGGTTTAAAATTAGTTAAAATTGTTTATTTTAAATTGTACCTATTATAAGATTTTATGGATGGTGTAAAAAAACTAAAAAAAAGATATTTTAGGGAAAAAAGATTTGCTAACTTGTTATATATATATAATCACATGATTGTTCTTTGAATGAATATATGTATAGGAGAGAATGTATACACCTTATTGAAGTAATTAATTAAGTATGCATGTCATCCTTTTTAAAATATATATTTATATATAATCAAAACAAAAAGACAAAATAAAATAAAATATCAACTTCATATGTGTTCTAATTAATATTCAAATTAAAACATATAAAAAATAATATTCAAATTATAATATATAAAAAAATAAAATGTGTTGTAATATAAAAAGGTAAGATACAAAATGTAAAGTGTAAAATCTAAAATGCAATGCAAATAAAAAATGTAAAGTAAAATGTAAAATACAAAAATGTGAAATGTAAGGCATAAAGCTAACAATTTGATCAAATTAAATTGGTCTATCATAATGTAAAGTTAGCACAATGTGGTTTATTTAACAAGTTATTTTTTTATATACATTATTATTGGTATAATAATAAATAATATTGATTATTATTATCCTGATATATTATAATAATAGTAATCTCCATTATAAGTATTATTATATTAGACATTTCATATATTATTAATTACACGGAGTGAAAATTCTTAATCATATGGATGGAGAGGGGAGAGAATGAAAAGAGAGAGAGGGAGAGGTAGGGAAAGAGATAGAGAGAAAGAGAAAGGGAGGGAGATATTAATGATTTGGGGGAGTAGAGAGAGATTAATGCGGGAGATAAAGACATAGGGAGAGAGAGGAAGGAAGATAGAGATGACGGGAGAGAGAAGGAGCGATAGAAAGAGAGATAGATGGATTCGGACAAGGAGAGAGAGGGAGGGAAGAAAAAAGTGATAGAGAAATAGAGGTGTGAGAGCGAGAGGGAGAGAAAAGGGAGAAATGTAGAGAGAGCGAGGGGAGAGAGGAGGGAAGAGAGAGAGGGGGGATACACGGAGATAGAGGGGGAGATAGTGGGGGAGATAGAGGAGGAGAATGAGAGGGAGATAATAATAGAGTTGGAGGAGAGAGGTAGGGAAATAGTGATAGAGTTGAAGAGAGAGAGAGAGAGAAAGGAAAGAGAGTAAAGGTTGGGAGAGACCGAGGGAGGTGGAAGAGAAAGGGAGAGAGAGGAAGGAAGATAGAGAGATGAATTGAGAGAGAAGGGGAGAGGGAGGGAGGGAGAGAAATATTGAGTTGAATGGGAGAGATAGAGAGGGAAGGAGAAACAAATAAAGAGAGACAAATGTGGAGAGATAGAGAGGGAGTTACAAGGGAGATATGGAGAGAGAGGAGGGGAGAGTGAGATGGAAGAGAGGGAGAGGGAAGAGAAGGGGAAGATAGAGAGAGAGAGAGAGATTTATAAATAGATATGGAGAGATATTGTGTATTTTTAAGTGTAGATATGGAGAGAGATTGTGTATGTTTTAGCGTAGATATAGAGAGAAAAAGGAGTGTGTATTTTTTAAGCGTAGATATGGAGAGAGATTGTATATGTTTTAGCGTAGATATAGAGAGAGAAAGGAGAGATAGAGGGAGATAGTGATATAGATCGAGGGGTGAGAGATGGAAAGGAGAGAGACAAAGAGAGGGAGAGAGGAGATAGTACATAGATATGAATATGGGAGATAAAGGGAATATGAAGTAGACACACAAATACAACAACAAATATTATATATTGTTATATAATATTGAACATTATTAACCATAGAGGAAGAAGAAGTAAGGATTTTACAAAAGGTAAATATATTTGGATTTAGAAAACGATGAACATTTCAGGGCTTTTAACCAAAATAGATGCATTGATTTCATTATACATGTTGATTCTTAACCTTATTTGATTAATTTCACAAGATTTGATTTTATTGTAGTTGTTGATTTCTAATTTTATTTAACCTATTTGATTACTTGCACTAGATGCATTGATTTTAATGTAAATATTGGTTTCTAATCCTATTTTATTGCTTGCATTAGATGCACTTATTTTTTGTGTCTATGTTGATTTCTCACTATATTTGATTACTTGCACTAGATCAACTGATTTCATTGTAGATGTTGATTTTTTGAATTCATGTAACTAGATGTATGGTGTTTATTATTTCAAAGTACTTAGATTAATAATAAGCCCTGGTTCCGTTATATGCACAAAAAAATTATTAGAGATGTGAATTGATTTCTATGTTTTTTTCCCAAAGGAAAATCGTAACTTTCATTAGTAAGTTTGAAAATCACATGTTGTAGATGCTTCACGAGGGAGCATATGTCAAAATTGGTTTCCAAGCCACAAAATAAAAAAGAGTTTGTTACAAAATGTCCCATAATAAATATACATGATAATAATCCATACATAAGACTCTTTAATTCAGATAAAAGAACTATCAAAAAAAGAAAATCCACCCATAAATCATGGCTATGCAACCCCTTATGCATGTTGGTAATCAAGAGTGTCATCGGAAATGCATGATATAATTGATGATCATTCTTTTCTTGAATCATCTAGTGATCCTCGATCGGTGCGTTGCCTCCTTGGAAAGTAGATCGGAAAGATGATTTCTCTCCCTCTAAATGTGATGACATGAAATGGTATTAAATGCATTGATTTCTATGTTACTGAGTAATACAAGCATAAATTAAATACTTGAATTTTCTTTTTAAATAAAATGTTCGCTTGCCTAAAATGTTTGCTTCTTGAAAATATATATAAACAAGTTGTAATTGACTAAATTATTATTATTCCCATTTTTCGCCATTCAAAGTTGTTTTCATTTTGCATTTCAATGAGGTAATATAAAATAACTACGAGTTGAAACTTACTAGGTGTTTAACACTACAAAAGTCATAATGATTGACTTTTGAGAAAAAATACTATTAATATTGTATATCAAGAGAGACAAGGTATGATGTCTAGTTAGATATTTGAATGGTCTATGATTTGAACTATCTTTTTCATACGATCCATATGTAAATATGGGAATGATAACAAGTGTGACAATAAGGATAATAGAAGAAAATAGATTGAGATTGATCACAATGAACTCTATTTATCATTACTATATTCTTATTTTTCACATTTTCTATCATTCAACACTCTTACATTATCACATTCCATTCAAAAAAATTATTTCATCATTTTTCATCATTCAAGTTATTAGCGATCTCTTTCATCTAAGAAAATTTAGGTAAATAGAAAAATTAAAATTAAAATGACCATATTAATCTTAGATATATTTAGTATATTTAAAATTATCGAATAATTATATGTTCAACAATTTTTTCATGGCCACATAAAGCTCGAAACCATTAGAGATCCATCTTAACCCCGAATCTATTAAGCTGTCGGGAAGGATCAAATCTCTCGGAGGTGCAAAACTTTCCTCATGTTTTGCACTCAAAAAGAGGTTTTCACATCGAGATATTTGATCCCTCTTGATGTTTGATAGATCTCAGTGTTAATATGGATCTAGGTTAGTATCACTAGTCCATATGAAGATCTAATTAACTAGATACTATAATTTAAAATTAAAATATAACATGTCTAAAAAAAACAAAAAAAGAGACAAATTTTTAAATCATTAAATATAATAATATAGGATTACGTTAAATGAATATAGTGAATGATTGCAAAACTTGAGAAAAAGGTTTGCACCTCTAAAAAATTGATCACGATCGCTTCATTGGAGGAGAAAAAACCATACCATGTGTGTTCATATTGGGATATATATATTGAGGAAAAATCGTATAATATTGAGCATATAAAAAGGCGGTAAATTTTTTTATATTTCCGAGTATAAAAAATGATAATGAAAAAATGGATACCTACAATATCTAGTAAAGGTAGGGTTTTTTTAATTGGGAAGGTGTATTGGGTTTGTATTGGTAGGGGGTTAAATAAAGAAATTTTTAGAGGTATTCTCTAATATGTAGGAAAATTAAGGGTATTGTTTACTATGGCACAAATGCGTGTGATATGTCGGGAGGTTCATTGAGTGAAGCCCCCATGGATTTGATCCCTCTAGGTCTTGATGAGATCTAGAGTTAAGAATGATTTTAAGTTGGTTTAATTATTAATGATGATGATGATGATGATTAATGTCAACTAAGACTTATATGGTCTATTGGACCTAAAGATAGGTGATTAATTAAAACTCTTTAAAAATTTTATTTCTATGATCAAAGAGAAGGGAAAGAGAAGTGTTCCTATATCACCATATTTTTATTGATTTAACAAGTCAAGAAGGTTCATATTATAGCAAATATTATGGAAATGAGATTGGATGTGACATCTTCAACCTTCTTAGTATACGCAAAGGTGACACATTCTTTCATCCCAAGGTGTTTTGGGAATAGACCAACGCTCGGTTTGAATTCGAAGCTCATAAGAATTAGTTAGTATGTTCGTAATGTTCATTTTCTTCTTAGCATTGGTTTAAGAAGAAAGATCATTTTGGTTAGCTAGAGTGGGGTTGATCACCTCCTTATAATACTTTAGTTTCCTTTTTCCCTAGATAACACCTTGTCATCCCACAACTTATCCTTAAATTTGGAAGTTATAGTATTTTTAATATGATCTCTTCCTTTACCCCTCAATAGACGAGCAAAGACTGGGCATCCTTGTGCCAACCCCACTTGAGCCGGAGATGAGGGTTTTGGCTAGAGTTAGAGGTGATTTTGGGGAACCTATTAGCTTCCATGTTGAAAAGCTTCTTCTTATACATTAGATACCTAAACAAAGCCATGCTTTCAATAGGGGTAAAGACTAGCTTCAATAAAGAGGATAGGATAGGGAGTATTTCCCTTAATATTGAGGTTGTAGGTTATAAATTACTTTTGGATCAACTCTATTTTCATCCACAATTCTATAGATTTGCTACAACACGCAAACATCACCACCATATAAAATAACATGGGTGATAAAGATGAACTTCTTCTTACCCCAGACTTTCAGAGATCAGACGACTTAAAACTATTTTCAAGCTCGTAATAAGCTTTCAAGCCTCCATTAATATTTTTTCCCAATACTATAATTCTAATTGAGTTGAGGATGAATGTTGATATATAAACATTTATATGAAGAGACCTTCTCAAAGTAATTGTTATCATATATGAAACTATCATGGTTAATATTTTTTGGACTTAATAATCATGACTTTAGTCTTATCGGTGATTAAAACTTATACCCATCTTGGAGTATAATGATGGAGGATTATGGCAAGAAGAACGATATCGTTAACATAAAGGAGAAGAGTAATGACCATATTAGTGAGCTTGGGGCCACTGCATCCAACTGAATTCCAAGCTTACTCGTCTAGCTTATCAATTGCTCCTCTAGCTTCCAAGCACTCCTCTAACTAATAATTATAATTATTAGTTATTTTTCATATTTTTTTATTTTATTTCTATGTAATTTGACCAAGTCAAATTATTTAATTAATAATTATAATTATCAAATTGATCATTTTATTTATTTTTATGTAATTTTACCTAGCTTTGAGTGCCTCTAGAATGAATATATATATATATTGAGAATTGTATGATGTATCAATGTATCATATATGAGTATCTAAGATCTTAAATCTATGTTTCAATCAATGAATTTGTATGAATTTGTGTAAAAAAATATCTAATTTTTTAATATATATATATATATATATATATATATAAAGTATCTTATCTCGGAAGTGTCTTGTTCCGATCACCGTATCTTTGCATTCGAATCGATTCTCGAATCCCCGTATCAGGTGACTTAGGTAGTAACTTTTAAAAAGGGAACTTGTTATATTTTTTTCTTAGTTAATTTTTTTTAGTTGAGAATGAAATTTTTTTATAAATTAATTTATTATGACAAATAAAATTAATGCTGAAATTCAATATTTAAATATAAATGTTCTCTATCAAATTGGTTTTATAATTTATTCCCAATTTAGTAACTTATCAATATGGTTTTTATATTAATCTATTAAGGTAGTTTTATAATTTAATAATTTATCAACCTGGTTTTTATATTAATTTATTATAGTTTTATAATAAATTAGTCTAAATGTGAGTATATGAAACATATTTTTATTTAAAAAAAATTAACACCTCTTAACCTTCCATGAATTTAGAATATATAACAAGTTAGCACATCTTTTTTTCCTAAAATATTTTTTTTAGTTTTTTTACACCATCCATAAATCCTATAATATGTACAATTTAAAATAAACAATTTTGACTAATTTTAAACCCATTTTTAAAAAAAACAAAAAAACATAATAAAAAAAACGTAGTCTAGCAAGGCCGCGATTTGGCCCAGAAACCCCGCCCGTCGGAAAACTTCAGCTGCCTGTTAACGGAGAATATCAATGTCCTTTGTTAGGCAGAACACGAGGTATTTTGGGCTATCGATTCCCAGTGTGGGAAAAAATCAAAATCCATTTGATTGTCAGATTAATGGCTATGGACAGCTCTGGTTTATTGAAATTTTCTATTTGTTTTTACTTTTCTTTAGTTTCGGAAGCAACCAACATTATGTTGTAAATCTATTAGTTATCATGTAATTTACAAACATTAAGCCTCGGTTTTTCAGTTATCATGTAAGATGATATTATTATCCTTAAAATTTGTTAGCAATTTTTATTTTTTTTAACTATAATTTTTATAATTTTTCATATTTATTTTTATGTACCATTTAAATGCTATAAACTATATGCAAGGTATGTAATTTTGTTAATTTTTTTTAATTATATAATTTTTTTTAATTTGTATTTATATATATTAAATGAGGAAAATTTTGTCAAATTATTAATGGAAATAGTTATTATTAGATGTTATCTACTAATGTAAGTTGACTCATAATTGTCTTTAAAGAAAAAAACCATGCCATCTAAAATTACATATATTTTTTACATGTCATTTATATATTATGTATAATATGTGTTTTTTTAGTGTTATCAATATAAAAGTGATTTTTTTTATATAAATTTTGTCCTCATCAATCTTAAAATATGGTTTAACCAAGTAATATGATAGATGTATATATGTTATATTGCTTTGAAAAGATACAAAATCAATAACGTTCATTCTTAAGTCAAACTAGCTCATAATTTCAAAGATTTTATAAATGGTGTTCAACCATTTTTTTAAAATTTCTTAAGTAATTTGGTCAAATCTATTAACTATACTTTTGAGAGAAAAAAATGATCTCATCAAATCCATTTACATATATATAACAATGTCCATGGTAATCATGGTAAAATGAAGGTAAATATCCATGCCATGGTTTGTAACAAAGATATTTTTAATGTAATTTTTTATAAAAATATTTTTCAACCATTTAGAAAAAAATAATTTACATTTTAAAAAATTAAGAATTATTTATTTTAATTTTCTAAATGTTCACCGTAATATTTTTTTTCAAAACTTTAATAAACTTCATAAAATAAAAAAACAATAAAACCTACACTTGGCCACCATAATAATATGCATGGCATGAATTTGAGGAAATTTATATTCTTCAACAAGTAAAAAAGGATGGAACTCCGGAGTTATCACCTCTATCTTTTGAAAGCCCCAAACCCAATTGCTTTCATATTCAAATATGAATGTACTTAAAACAACATAGCTTCAAATAGTGATACATTTGAGATTTTCACATCCAACCATAAATTAATCTATTTCTAATAAAACCAATAAATATATCTATTTTATAAAAAAAACTAAAATTATCACTTACGTACATTAAATAAATTGCATTAAAAATTCTAAAAAAAAATTAAAAAAAATGTTATTTCAAGTAAAAGAATAGGAAAAAATTTGAGATTTTCATATTTAACCATGAAATGAATCTATTTTATAATAAAACTAATAAATATATCTATTTTATAAAAAACTTAAGATTATCACCAATTTACTTTAAAGAAATTATATTAAAATTTTCAAAATAAAGTAAAAAAAATGTTATTTAAGATAGAAAAAGAGGAAAAATCAAACATATTTTTATCTATATGAACCACATTAGTTGGTTCGAAACGTAGACTTAATCCTAATGATGTGATATCTCCATAAGTAAATGTTTTACATAACAATGAGTGAGTTTCAACCTTTAAGTATGTGGTGTAGATTTCAAAATGATTAATATTTTAATATAAAAGAATAATACCCATCACGGCTTGAGTCTCTACATCCATAGAGTATATTTAAGAATGAATTTTGATAAATGTGTCTAATTAATTTCAAATTATATAAGAATTTCATTAAAATATAGAATAGTGAGTTTCAACCTTTAAATATGTGGTGTATGTTTCAAAATGATTACTATTTTAATATAAGAGAAGGATACCCATCACGGCTTGAGTATCTATATTTAAAAAGAATTTTGATAAAGGTGTCTAATTAAATTCAAACTATATAAGAATTTGATTAAAATATAGAATAGTGAGAAAGATGTATATATTAAATTTAATTTTTTCGTGGGTTTCATTGTCTATTTCAATGGAGAATATTTAGAAAGGAATTTTTGGTAAAAAGTATCAAAATTAATAGTAGATTAAACACCAATTTCATAATGAAATTTATTCCAAAAAAAACACATCAAAAATTTTATTATAATTTAATATAAAAATTATAGAGAAATTTAAAATATCTAAATAAATTTTGATTATGATTATAAATTGATGATGATGATGATTAACTTCTACTAAGACCAATATGGTAGGTGCAACCCTTAAAATGGTGAAAAGTTAATCAAATTTTTTAACATATTATTTCTATGTTAAAAAAAGGTTGGTAGTATGATAAAAAAAATTGAAAATTAGAAAGGATTTGAATATAAGTTGGGAAATATAAGAGAAAGTGTGTTTCATCTTCAACATTAGTAACAAATACTTTCTTCTTGTTCCCTAGACCAATGCCCAATTTCACTACCAAGCTCATGAGAATTAGTTATTAAATCTTAGTAATGTTGATTTTCTTCTTAACACTAGTCAAGATAATGAATAATCATGATTTTCAAGATTGAGGTTTGACGAGTCCACACAAAAGCTTCAACATGTTCTCATGAGTTGCGCTTTAAGTCATAATCGCTATCCTCATAAAAACGAGAAACCAGAATGTCCAGTGCTTTATACAGTGACGCAGACAAACAAATTTTCTGTATAGAGTATAAACAACATTTTCTCCTTGCTCATACCTAAAATCTCGAGGAGTTTAATTATCTCTCGAGACAAATCAATCTCACGACTAGATGTGCATTTTTTCCTTCACATCATTAGAAAATCGGAGGGCGTAAACTTTGAGGAAGTTGTTATACTTTGTGCTTCTGAATGAGATGACTTTTCACAGCGCAAGCAGCAGTGTCGCCTATCCACTACATATGTCACCATAGATTCACAACCTGATCTTGATCTTGGTCCAAGAATCCTTCTTTAGTCCAACACAACTCGCTCTAGTTCTCACCAGAGCTTCTCATTCATTACGCTTAAAAACCAGATCAGTCAACGTGTTTGCAAACGTGTTTGCAAGCGGCAGAAAGGTCGCTGCCGTTCATCTCACTTCGACCTCCGATGACAACCATGGCGAATTCGTTCACCACAAAAATGGCCTCCCATAGTTGAACCCAGCAGCTTTGAAAAAAATCGATTGAGCGGGTATATAAATTCAAATTCAAATTTCAAATTTGCAGCGGGCTTGTCAAATTCAAATTACCTTGACATTAATGCATACATTATATCGTATACCATCTACAATGGGAAGATGTATGGTGGGGTGTACTTATGGCCAGCCACCAGGTTGCTTATGAAGTGGTTATCCCCAGCCGTCGACGGGAAGCAAATGTTTTCCGACGGGCCACATATCCGAATTAAAATGCGGGCTCGGTAGACTACTCCATTTCATAACCGTAGTGAAGTCCTGCGTCTCAGACAGATCGACCACCTTCCCCGGCTTTCATTCCCACGCAAATTCCTCAACAAGTCGGGCGACGATGAGATTTAAATGGAACATGGCCATCCCTAAGCCCGAACACACCCTCCGCCCTGCACCGAATGGCATCATATTTATGTCCTTCGTTCCCGTCAAATCCACTTCCATACCCTCGTCAACAAAGCGCTCAAGATTAAATTCCGACGGGTTCTTCCACACTCGGGGATCCATGCCTATGCCCGCCACGTAGAAATTGACGGACGCGTCGGTGGGGACTTCGTAGCCAGCAAGTTCGCAGGGCCGGGTGACGGCGTGGCCGAGGAAAAAGTGCTTCGGAGGGTGATGTCTCAGGGTTTCCTTCACTACGGCCTCCAGATAAGGCATCCGCCGCAGGTCGTCTTCCTCCACTGGTTTTCCCCTCCCAGTGACGCTAACGATCTCGTCGTATAATCTGACCTGTATATCTTGATGGATAACTAGATTTGCCATCAGCCACTGTAGGGATGTCGTGGTCGAGTCGGTGCCGGCGTTGATGAATTCTGAACACAGGGTCATGAGCTCGTTGTCGTCGAGGCTTCGGCCACCATCCACTGTCAGATTGAACAGCGTGTCCACATACGCCCCGCTTACCGGAGGTGGGGTATCACGGCGCTGGTTGGGATGAGGGCAAACAATATCCACCGCTATAGGGCATTTAATGCAACCCCATAAAGAAGGCTTCAAACATACATACACCATGCTCATATCTTTACTACAGCCAGCAGCGGTAAAAAGGAGCCCATTCACCATGCATGTTATGCATCCGGATGCCGCATCTGAAGCGAGAGGTCGCAGTGAATGCAGTAATGCCATATCGATATCTTCCCAACGTAATTTTTCAAATTTTCAATCAACTCCCGCCTAAAGGCAATGCTGTCAAATTCAAAATTTCAATCCATCTCCAGCCTGAACGCATTGCTCTCAAATTCAAATTTTCACGTTTCTGATGGGAAAGGGGATTGGAATTTTGCTGAATTCCAAAACAATAAGACTGCCCTCTTCAACACAGAGAATAATTAAAAAAAATCACTCACAGACAGAGTTTTCAACTCAGAAAAATTATATTTCATATAAAAAAAATCGTCGTTGCGTACTTCTCAAAAGAGGGATTTACAAACAAATTTCTACCGCCGCAAACACATCATCGTAAATATCACTGTCTTTCACTAAAACATTCGTCGTCGGAATACTCGTTTTGCAAAAACACTCGCCTTTTTCAAACAATACACTCTCCGCCGTGTATTACAAAACTCGCTTCCGTGTAAATCAACGCACCGCTCGTGCATATTTCTCATAATGAAATTATGGCACCGTTTCTCGCATATTACAAAACAAATATCTTCAAATTCATAAATTACTTCAAGCACTAAGTTCACCGCTTGGAAAAACATTAATGGGCTCATTACTTCTGCCGGCACCGCTCTCTTATGCATTGATGGCAAATTGACTTGGTGGCACCGTGATATTTATCCCAGCACTGCTGTGCTTCACTTCTCTGTTTCCCGCACTGCTGTGTATTAAAAAACCTGTGTAATAACATTCTGCTGTGTAATTCCAAATTACATTTCTGTCTTTTATCTTTTTACATCCACTGCTATGTAAAAAAAATATGCTTCACGGCTATTACAATGTGCTGGGCCTTTTAATATATATGTTTTACATACATTAAAATAAAACAGATTACATATAAAACAAATAACATATGCGTTTTTAAAACTTTTAACCGCAAGTCATATATATAACATATGGCCGTATGATTTATGTGGGCCCCTGGCTGTTCCGGGGGGGTAAGAACCTCCGCCCTCAATATATCATCGACCCCCGCGGACTGGCTTTGCGGCTGTGTGGCGTGGGCCCAGTTCCGAAGGGGTATGCCCCTCTGCCGGTTCTGCCAGTGTGACCCCATCGGACTGTCTTGCCACTGTTCTCTGCACGGCAATGTCTGGCAGTTGGAAATTAATTCCAACACTCCCCCTTAATTTCAACTGCTGGGTTTTCCTTCATACCCAAGCATTTTCTGAAATATTCAAAGCTTTTCTGCTGTAGTGGCTTTGTGAGGATGTCTGCAAACTGATCCTCCGTTCTGCAATGCTGCAAAACAATCTCGCCATTGCTTACCAATTCCCGTATGAAATGAAACTTGGTGTCAATGTGCTTTGTCCTTTTATGAAAAACAAAATTTTTAGACAATGCAATAGCTGAGCTATTGTCACAAAATATCACTGTCCCTTTTACCTGTTCTTGACATAAGCTTCTCAACATTTTCCGCATCCAAACTGCTTGACACGCTGCTGCTGTAGCTGCCACATATTCTGCTTCTGCTGTAGACAACGCTACAACGGGTTGTTTCTTAGAAGCCCATGAAATGGCTCCTGAACCCATATGGAAAACATAACCGGAAGTTCTCTTCCGATCATCAACACTTCCAGCCCAATCACTGTCCGTGTATCCAACTAAATCTGAATTTTCTGAAGTAGTATAAAAAATACCAAATTTCTTTGTACCTTTAACATACCTCAAAATTCTTTTTGCTGCTTGCCAATGTGCATCCTTTGGCTTTTCCATGAACCTGGAAATCAAACTAACAGCGTGCATTATGTCCGGCCTAGTTGCAGTCAAGTACATAAGGCTGCCAACTATGCTCTTGTATAAACTAGGATCAAAATCCTTACTGTTGTCCTCTCTGCTGAGCTTTAATCCCATCACTGTGGGAGTGATTGCTGCTTTGCATTCCTGCATGTTAAATCTTTCAAGAACTTCATTAACATACTTTTCCTGTGAGATGAAAATCCCATTTTCATCTTGTTCTACTTCTATTCCCAAGAAGTATCTCAGCAAACCCATGTCAGTCATTTCAAATTCTTCTTTCATGACTGTTTTAAAATGTTCAATAAGGCAATCATCATTACCTGTAAAAATAACATCATCAACATACAAGACAACAATCAAGATTTTACCGTCTTGTTCTTTGATGTAGAGGGTGGGTTCTCCCTCACACTTCTCAAAACCATTTTCCAGTAGATATGAATCTATCCTACTGTACCACGCTCTTGGCGCTTGCTTCAGCCCATAAAGAGCTTTCTTCAACTTGCAAACTTTGTGCTCTTGGCCTTTCTTCTCATAACCGAGAGGTTGATCAATGTAAACCTCTTCCATTAACACTCCATTCAGGAATGCTGACTTCACGTCCATTTGGTAAACTTTCCACTTGTTTTGTGCTGCTATGGACAACACTGCTCTTACGGTTTCCATTCTTGCAACCGGTGCGAAAGTTTCCTCATAATCAATGCCATGCTTCTGTTTATAGCCTTTGACAACAAGCCTTGCCTTGTGTCTCTCTATTTTGCCTTCAGCATTACTCTTGGTCTTGTAGACCCACTTAACACCAATGACATCTTTACCTTTTGGGAGTTCAACCAAATCCCAAGTTTTGTTCCTTTCTATGGCATTTATTTCCTCATCCATAGCTTCTATCCATTTCTTATCCTTGATAGCTTCTTCGAAATGAACAGGATCATCAACATGACAATATAAAGCAAACAAAGAATTGATACCTTCGTTAGCTATATCTTGTTCATAAATATCTTTCAAACTTCTGAATTTCTTACCTCTTTCAGTAGGTGTACAAGTACTTGAAGAAGCACTTGAATTTCCTCCTTGTGGTGTGCTTGGAGAAGCACTGTCATTTCTCCTCAAGGGTGTGCTTTGCGGTGTTGGTGTTGCTGTTTGGGGATGTATTTCAGCCAACTCATCATCATTCTCATCATGAGATAAACAGTGTTTAACATTCACCGTTTTCTCTATGCTTCCATCCCAAGCTTCCTCTTCAATGAACTGAACATCTCTGCTCACAAGAAACTTCTTGTTGGATGGGTTATATAACCTGTAGGCCTTGGATTCCTCACTGTATCCAATGAAAATACACTTCTCCCCCTTGCTGTCCAACTTCTTCCTTAGCTGATCCGGAATGTGTGCATAAGCCACACATCCGAAAACCTTCATGTGCGTGACACTTTGCTTTGCGCCACTCCATGCCTCTTCCGGCACTTTGTTCATGACTGCTTTTGTAGGACACCTGTTTAGAATATACGCTGCACAATGTACAGCTTCAGCCCAATAGTCATTCGGCAAATGCTTTGCCTTCAACATACTCCTCGCCATGTCCATTATGGTTCGGTTTTTCCTTTCGGCCACTCCATTTTGCTGCGGAGTATATCTAGTTGTAAACTGTTTATGAATACCATTTTCTCTACAAAACCGTAGAAAATATTTAGATATATACTCACCTCCTCTATCAGTCCTTAAGACCTTGATATGCAGCCCACTCTGATTCTCAACAAGTGCTTTGAAATTGCGAAATTTTTCAAACACTTCACTTTTCTTTTTCAAAAAGTAAACCCAAGTTTTTCTTGTAAAGTCATCTATAAATGTTAAGACATAGTGGCTGCTAGCAAGTGATGGAGTTTGCATCGGTCCACATACATCTGAGTGGACAATCTCTAAGGGTGCTTTTGCCCTTATGCTTTTCCCAGAAGGAAAACTTTCTCTGTGTTGTTTCCCCAAGATACAACCTTCACAAAGGTTGTCCGGTTTCTCTATCAATGGTAAACCACTTACCATTCCTTTTCTGTTCAACAAATTAAGACCTCCAAAGTTGAGATGTCCAAATCTCAAGTGCCATAACCAATTATCATCCTTTGGTTCGCTTTGGTAAGTCTCTTGTGCAACTGCTGCTTTGTTTTCTTCATTCTGCAAGTCTGCTCTCATTCTAAGAGGGAACATCCTGTTCCTTGTCATCTTCACTTCAGCGATACACTGTTTGCTGGGTGGTTTATCCATGATGGTACAAACATCATTATCAAAGAAAACATTATACCCCTTATGGACAAGCTGTCCAACACTTAAGAGGTTACACTTCATTCCTCGAACATAATAAACATCTGCTATGGTTTTCCTTGCACCTAATCTTGTTAAAACATTTACATCTCCTTTTCCCATAACAAAAACTTTGCTATCAGTTCCTAGTGTGACTTGTGACTGCACACTTTCATCTAACATAGAAAACATTGCTAAGTTTCCTGTCATATGGTTACTACAACCGGAGTCTAGAAACCATATATCCTCATTCTTTTCTTCAACCATATTACAAACTAAAAACAAATTACTTTGATTGCTGTTTTCTTTTGTGAAATTTGCACTAGTTTCACTTCTCATATCATTCTGCTTCTTCTTTCTACATTCATTAGCATAATGACCATATTTCTTACAATTATAACATTGGACATTGGACTTATCATACCTTTGTCCTTGTGCATTATGATGTCCACTTTGCTGGCTGCCTTGGCCATGGCTGTGACTTTGATTGTTGCACCTTCCATGTGAATGTGAAGGGTTGTTCCTTCCACCTCTGTTTTGGCTTCTGCCTTTTCCTCTTCCTCTGCCTTGCCCTCTTCCTCTTCCGAAAGACATCTGGGACTTAAAAGCATGTTCTAGAGATGAGTTTTCACTCCTACCCAATATCTGTTCATGGGTAATCAGTGATGCATGTAATTCATCCACTGAAAACTTTGTGAGATCCCTTGTCTCTTCTATAGTGGTGGCAATCACATCGGATCTTGAGGGTAAACTTCTCAAGAGTTTTTCCACAATCCTCTTGTCCTCAAGAGTCTCTCCATGAGATCTTATTTGTGTGACCATTCCAATCAGATGAGTGAAGAATGAGTCAATGTTATCTGACTCTTTCATGCAGAGAGTCTCAAAGTCTCTCCTCAGCAACTGAAGTTTTGCTGTCTTCACTCTCTCCATACCTTGATAGGCTGTCTTGAGAGTTTCCCATGCTTCACTAGATTTCTTGGCTGCTGCTATCCTTGGAAACACACTCTCATGCACTGCTTGATACAAAAAGAAAAGAGCCTTGGCATCTCTCTTCTTATTGTTCTTCAACTGTTCTCTTCCTGCTTGATTTAACATTAAAAACTCTGCTTCATCTGCTGGCTCTTCAAAGCCATCCTCAACTAATTCCCATAACTCTTGGGAGACAAATAAAGCTTTCATGGTTATTGACCAATAATCATAATTCTTTCCATTGAATTGTGGGAGATGGACATTTCCCAAACTCATACCTGTGCTAGAGCCTGCCATTCTGCACTTCTAACTATGGTAAAAACACTTGACTGTGTATTAAAATAGCTCACTGTTTTGCAATAGTTACACAACAAATTTTATAGAGAAATACCTTCGAATTCTTCTTGGCTGAACCTTCACTCTGCTGGAGAGGTTGCTGCAAAAATGAACTCTGTTCCTTCAGCTTATTTGACCTTCAAATAGCCTGGATTGGCTCCGATACCATGTTGGAATTTTCAGAATTCCAAAAAAATAAGACTGCCCTCTTCAACACAGAGAATAATTAAAAAAAAATTCACTGACAGACAGAGTTCAACTCAGAAAAATTATATTTCATATATAAAAAAAAAACTGCTGTTACAGACTTCCTCAAAAGAGGGATTTACAAACAAAATTCTGACTGCTGCAAACACAGTTCAGAAAAATCACCCTGTCATTCACTGGAAAACATATACTACTGTATATCCTCTGTTTTCCCAAAACACTTTGCTGTGTTTTTCATACGCTGTCTCTATCTATTACAAAGAAAACAGCTCTCTGTTTTTTTTAACAACAATACTCTGCTCTGTGTTTTTTACAATACGCTGCTGTGTATTGAAAAACATTACACTACAAAATAATGGCTCTGTCTCTACATATTACAAAACATAAATATCTTCAGCCATAAATTTCTTCAACCACTAAGTTCACCGCTTGGAATAACATTAATGGTTCATTACTCCTGTCAGCACCGCTCTAATCTGCATTGATAGCAAATTGACTTTCCGGCACTGTGATATTTATCCCAGCACTGCTGTGCTTCACTTCTCTGTTTCCCGCACTGCTGTGTATTAAAAAAAACTGTGTAATAACATTCTGCTATGTAATTCCAAATTACATTTCTGTCTTTTATCTTTTTACATCCACTGCTATGTAAAAAAATATGCTTCACGGCTATTACAATGTGCTGGGCCTTTTAATATATATGTTTTACATACATTAAAATAAAACAGATTACATATAAAACAAATAACATATGCGATTTTAAAACTTTTAACCGCAAGTCTTATATATATCATATGGCCGTATGATTTATGTGGGCCCCTGGCTGTTCCGGGGGGGTAAGAACCTCCGCCCAACTCAATTCATCGACCCCCGCGGACTTATTTGTGACTCCAAGATGTGGGCCCAGTTCCGAGGGGGTATGCCCCTCTGCCGGTTCTGCCTGTGTGACCCCAGCGGAATTACTTTGCCGCCTGATCTCTTCGCTGTTTGGATATACAGCAGTTGGAAATTAATTCCAACCAAAGGGAAATCAACGAGATGGTAAGAAAATCTATTTACTCGGAGGCTCAAAAGCATGTATCCAGTTTCCTTTTTTGGGCGTATTGCACGCTGCGTTCTCCAAAGGCTGAGGGAATGCAGCGAGCTAGTTGAGGAAGAGCCAATTTACCACTTTTTTCTTCTACCGAGACAATAGCTATCAAGCTCTCGAAAACGCAAGGCCTTCATCTCGGACCTCATTTTCGAGGCGTCGGAGGTAAGTATCCCAACCCAACAAAGTCATACGATATGATGGGCTTGTTCTCCCGAGATAAAATGTTTTTTGCAGGGGACGATATGATACAATGCAGCGGGCGGGAATAAGATGATGGAATGTGTCGTGCAACGAAGAAAGTCATTGCGGTCAGTGATGATTACTTCTATTTGACTTGGAAAATTTACTTAGAAAGTAGTGTCCGTATACATACTGATGAAAGATCGTATTTTTCATTCAGTGTATAGGGTGTGAGTATTTCTCGCCAATTGGGGACTTTCATTTGAACTCATTTTAATTTGAAGTTGAAGATGATGTTTGATGTGAGTATTTCTCGAATTGGGACTCATTTTAATTTGAAGTTGAAGATAGTATGATGTTTGATGGGACTCTACCAAATTCTACACATTGTGTTTTTAGTGAAAAATATTTTTCTTTATCTTCAATGTAGATTTTTAAAATATTTCAAAATTTTTGATCAAGAAAAATTCATTCTTATTCAATCGTTGAATAGTCACCTTCGTTATTTTTAACTTGTTACAATAGAAATATAAAATGCTGAATGAAAAGGATTTTTAACTTGTTTTTTAAGCAAAAAAATATTCTCTAATTTTACCCTTTCAAAGAAGACACTTTTTAATCCATGAAAGGACAACTGTTGTTGAAATTCCATCCATTTCAATTGCCTTTTTTTTGACTTAGAGCTTATTATGAGTTACTTGCAAGCATTCAATGTGATGGTGATCACTATTAAGATCCAATTGATCTTGATAACTTCCAGTTACTTTCTGATAAAAGATAGCTTTTTATTTTCCACCCACATAAGCGGCATAAGCTTACTAGCAATAGAATCGGACTAATTAGTAATATGGAGACAACATTCCTCCTTATGGTTCAGATGATAAGACCTACACGTCGTGAGCGAGCAACTAGAGAGGGGACAGGTTATTCTTTTAAAAAATTACATGCGGGTGGAAGGAATTTTTATCTTGTTCATTTTTTTTAAATGGAGAAAAATATTCGACGTTTATTCTTTTAAAAATTAATTTGGTGGAAAAGGATTTTAACTTATTCATCTTTAATGTAGAAAAATATTCTCCAATTTATTTTCTTTAAAAATTATTATGGATTCAAAAATATTTTCAAATTCTAAAGACTAATAATATAAAGATGCCTAACTACCTATTTTTGTTTAAATGTAAAAGTCACTAAAACATGTGTGATTTGTACCAATTTCAATTTAAAATATTTCATAACTAACTATGTGTAATATAGATTTAAATGAGAGTAGACAAAAAAATTCAATTTTCAATGAAACGAGAGAGAAGAGTCTAGGTTTTTTAGATTGATAGAGTCTCCTCGATCAAATAGTTTTTTTTAAATTGATAATTTTATTTAAAAAAATTACAAACGAAAATTAACGGAAACCATATTTATATATTGATAATTTATTTTATAATAAATGTTTTAAAATATCCAAAATAAATTTAGCAAGTCGATTGATAATTTTTTTTATTGTAAATTTTGCAGAATATTTAGAATTTATCTAACAAATAAATGTAAAGCAAAATTAATATTTTAAAAATACCTTGGAATTTCACAATTGGATAAATAAGATTTTTCAAGATGTATTAAAAAGAAAATTATTTTTCACATATAAGATTCAATATATATGCTTTAACTCATTATTTTAAAAAATCACTACATACTCTCTATATTTTTGTTGATTTTTTATTATGAATATAAAAACAACTGTTTATTAATATAAATTTTGTATTTTTATCATGAGATATTTTTAATTTTAAAATATGGTCAAACCAAACAATATGATATGTGTGCATGTTTTATAATACTTTAAAAACTCAAATATATTCAATCTTGCCATTCCTATTGCCAAATTAGAAATGATTTGGATGCTAATTGATGACTAGTCAATATTGATGTGATTTAAAGATTTTTCAAATCATACAAATCCATTTTCTCAAATAGCTTCCCAAAGCCCATTAACTATAATGTGACTTTTGAAGAGGAACATTAATGTTGAGCTTTCAACATGATGACTTGGATTAAAGGACAACCTTATAAATCATAAAGAAGTTTTGACCCACTTTTAAATAGACTTTGGGAGTATTTATGATAAAATACATGGCATGCATTTTGAAGAATTCATAAATCTTCAATTGGTAAGAAGGATGAGCTCTCCTCTTGACACACTAGCACTTGAGAGGCCCAAACCTAGTTGTATCATATCCTAGGACCCTTTTCAAACTAATAAAGCTAGATCCATTTTGTAGAAAGATAGATTAATCACTGATGTATTAACTCTAAAGAAATTACATTAAAACTCTAAAAAATCAAGACAAACAAGAAAATTGAGTTCTATCTATTTCTATTAGACAATTGAAAAACTCTTTAATATGATTATTGTATCTCCATAGGTTAGTGTTTTATATTGACTACCAATGGCCCTATAGGGTGATGTACATTCTAGGATGAGTATCAACCTTTAAGATTAAGGCTTTAAGTTTAAGTGTGCACTGCAATGATGGGCTGCATGATATCAGTGGAGACAAAGACAACCTTTTATAATAAGGCCAAGGAAGATCCCATTGAGGGGGCAGTCTATGCTTCATCTTGAATTCTATGGTTGAATCTCCCGAGGTTTCTTTTTATTTTTTGTGTATATATATATATATATATATATATATATACATATATACATATATACATATACATATAGATATATATATATATATATATATATATATATATATATATATATATATATATATATATATATATATATATATGTATATATATATGAGTAGTTATATTAATATTAAAGACTAAAGTGACTCTCCATAACTATCTAAATGTAGTTGATTGATGATTGAAGGAATTTAATTGATTGTACTAATTTCCAGGAGAGGTAGATCTTAACTGCTTAAAAATATTATGGATGTCTCAAGTTGAATATAGAACATGGATTAAAAATTATTTTGTAATGAAATCTAAAATCATCATAAAATATAATAAATGACACTAGTTATGCAAGAAGAACTTATAAAGTTTTTATTGATGATCATCTTAATGTAATGGATGACAATGTTATGTTGATTCTTGGTTAATTATGGGAAAAAATGGGAGGGAATGTTTGTACTAATAGCATTCACATTACCAATGTTGATAGGAATTGACATAATAAGTCTTTAGGTTGAATGTATGTTAATATATTTAAATAACAATATTAAGTTTGATTAGAAAACAAGAAAATTTAAATGTGGATAATGAGTTAGATAATTGAGAATGATGTAAAAGAGGAGGGAAATGTATTCATTGGAGACTCACATGCTAAAAACCAACACTAATGCTCTAGGTAGAATGAGGATTTTGGACACAATTTTGTTAAGAAAATTTCAAATAATTTAAGATGTATCTTTATTGAATACAAGGATTTGGAAATATCTATATTGTATTGAGAAACATTGCTTCTTGGAGTCTATATTTGATTTTCATGATGCTTGTTTAATTATAATTTATAGTGATGACATGTTTAGGCATGGATGGTTTCATAACCTTCTCAAGTTTAATACAATTTAGAGTCTCAATGTTAATCAAGGCTTATTGGTTCCAAACATTGGAAGAAAAGGTGCATTTATGTACTAGCACATATTGATTTGCAAGAAAAAATGTATATAAAATAAAGATATTTTTATTTAGAAGATTAAATTAATTTTAAAATTTTCATGGGTATTCCATGCGTGTAATTTGTCGTAAGTCTGGTATAATTACTTGAAATTACTATGAGTGTTAATTATAGATCTCAAATTATTTAGTTACTATTTTTATAGTTTAAATGAATGGATTAGCTAAAAATAAAGTATATAATAGAAATAAATACATATATCCACATTAGACAATTTTTCCTTGGAAATTAATAGGAGAAGAGGTTGGTCCTACCTTACATAAAGGTCTGCCTTTTAATTTTCATATAGAGTTAACGTGAAGGACATAGTTTTACTAAGTCTAAGTATTTCTCTAGTGAAAGTATATATTTTCCTAAGGCATCAAATATGATTCTTTATCATTACTGGGAGGATTGATATGAGGATTATGGAATGGTACGGTGATGAACAGGTTAGTCAACAAGTGAGAGGTCCAGTGCTTGAGATTATTTTGATGGAGTCTTGTGCTCGAGTTTGAATATTCAATTCAAAGCTAGGTTGGTGAACCTAGAAAGGGTGGGAATCACGGAGGATTGGCCATCTCGAAGAGATGTACTATTAGGTTTTGGAATAACTAGAAATCAGTTGGTTAATTTTATGGAAAGTTGCTAGACATAAATGACATCTTGTTGGGTTGGAGACCTTAATTAGTTAGTCTGAGGGCCTTTTTAGAGACCTAGACCATCATATTTGTTGGGTTGACACCTTAGTTAATATTTTCCCTCAGGGTGCCTGGGAGCCACGGAGAAGCATGGTTATTGGGTTAACATAGCATTTATCTAGAAGGTGTTGAGAGCCTAGGTAGCATGGTTTTTGAGTTGTACCTTAACCATAGAGGACATGTTACTATCGAGTTTTCCACTTGCCACAGGAGGTCCACAACCCCTAGCTTGGTGACCTTTGGTTGAAGAATTGGCGAACCACAATTCTATGGTTGGGAGGAATGGAGATCTTGCATCTAATATGTTCATTTGACTAAATAGCAATTTTGGTTATGTGTGCCATATGATTATCTATTTATTAGAAACCTAATTTTGAGTTTTGAGTACTTTGCTTGTATTTATGTGCTTCTATATATTTGTAGCAATTTATATGATCCACAATTCATATATTTGAACATATGGAACTCTATTCGAGAGTTATATGCTCAAATTTATGTTATCATTGTTGTGTATTATGCAATATTCTACGATTTACGTGTTATTGTTATAAACCCCAAATTCTACAAGTTATAATTATGTTCATGATGAATATTAATAAAAATTACATAAATAACAATTGCGTGATTAATTATAGCTCTCATGCATGATATTAATTAAGTTCTTACATGAATCATTGAATTACGGGCTTATTAATGATGTTTCTGCGGGTTGTAAGTGCTTACTTAAAATTTTAATTTGGTTTTGGATGATGTAGTGTTTCCCAATTGGAAGCCAGAGACAGTATAAGTGGTATCATAGGGCAAATTAAATTATTCTTAGATTGAACTTATAATTAAATGCAAAATTAGTGAGAAGTTGCGGTATTTCCTTAGGCAATTGGTTTGTATTCATCGATGAAAACACGTGAGTACTAACAGGTTTATGAGCCTATGGAGGTATGTATAAGAAATTTTTTATATATGTATATGTAAATAATAAAAAACATATATGAATTCATGCTTATCTATATAAACACATAAACACATGTTTTCATACGTACATTTCATCGATGAAAGCATAAAATCCCTTTGTTTATATATCCCTTTAAATTCAATTTAAATTGTTTGATTTTCTTATGTTTGGTGTGTGTGTGTGTGTGTTTAGGTATTGAGAGTGTATAATTTGATTATACACCTCATGGAAGATGAAAAAGAGGAAAAGGACTACCTACGCCTAGATTCAAAGGCATGGTTCTTTACCAATAAGAATGAAGTGGGCTTGGTGTTAAATAATAAATCTCTATATTGAAAATTTAATTGGGTGTTACAACTCTACATAAAACTAAAACAAGCCCGAAAGGGATGAACTTCTGGAAAAGCATATCTTTGTGCTCACGGAGTTGGAATTGTGTTTGAATTGTTTAAGAAGAAGATTATGACAAAACATATACATAATAATAAACACAGATTGTGGTGGATGAAATTTCTTAAAAAAATTCAAGCAAAACTAAGTTTTAGAATGAAAAATGGTGTTTAATTGAAGCACCCAGGAAAGCCATTTTGGTGTATTACTATATTTTAATGTTAGAAAATGGAGGAAATTCTTGAGTGTGAAACTAAATGGAGAAGTACAAGATTTTTTAATTGAATTGAATTTTACATGAAATTTGTTGGACATAGCATCAATTAGAAGGAAATAAATCATTATAAATACAATAAAAGTAGAAAAATATGCCAAGATATAATAGCCAAGGAAGAATTTAGGGCTAAATGTATTCTAAATTGATCTTGAGTAAAAAAATACAAGATAAATATGGATTCAATTCAAATAATCCTTCCATTACCAATATATTTACTAGCAGATACATAAAAATTTTTGATATTTGAACACCAGGAATCATATGAATTCAGTAAGGGATGGAGGGTTATTAATTAATATTCTTAATTCAGCTTGAAACTAACCTTGTTTAGTGCATTAGATCAAATTCCTAGTTCATTATCACCCAGGTGTGCTTTTACAAATCCTTCTCTTTGGGATAATATTTGATACTAAATTTGGTTAGGATATATCAGAACACTGGCCTCTGGGGAATATCTTTCAAACCAAACAATAGATTAACTAAAAAGTCACACAACACAATATGAAGAGACCATGAAACTATTTGGCAAAAAGAAGAATTCCTAGGAACTTAAACAACAGGATTTTTTCTTGTTATCATCTGAGGCCATGAATACTATGCTTTACAAAGTTATGGAGCCACTAAAGGACCTCTCATCACCATCCTAAACTACAATGAACAGACACACAAAAATAATCATTAAAAACAATTCTCTTATTTATTAAACATTTAGATGACTCTAGAAAAACATAAAAATCAATTACAAAATGACCATACTTCACTAAAACTACAAATAGTGTTCCATTAAAAAATAATAGTGAAACTATGAAACAATACATGCATTACTTAAGCATATTCACAGATTAGACTCTCTGAAGAAAAACATTCAAAAAATCACATTACAAATAATATACACCCTAATACAAATGATAAATTCTAAAAAAATAAAATCAATGGAAAAAGTGAAAAAACATAATAAACACATATTTGCTAGTTGTCGTGACATTACCAATTATTTGCTGCAATAATTACGTTTCCTTATAAGCAAAACTAGTTACATGGAAGTATATAAAATTACTTGTTGAAATAAATCTATAACATGTTTGATATCATTAACTCATTGTTGCAGTACATCATGTGCATTGGATACACTACCCACTCGTAAACTCTCAACAAGTAAAAAACTTAAAAACCCGAAGAATGTAATAACAATTTTAATGGTGAAATTTTTATAGTAATTTTTGTTTGATAATTGCATTGGTAATTCTATAATCTTAACTTACTAAACAACTTAATTCTAATGTTTAATTAACAAAACCATGAATTTATTTTTTACATTAAAAAATAGTTTTTAAGATGCTAACATTATAATCTCCTAAAATAACATCACTAAATTAAAATGAATATTTAAAGTTCTATTTAAATAGGTATTGCTAAAGTGTTTTCCATGTTGATTTCCTTCCCATTCTTGAAAGTATACATATAATAATATATCTCAAATTTTTAAAACTCTCATTATTCATTAAATTAAAAAAGTGCCACACACACATATATTTGATTGCAAAAATAAAACAAACCCACTAACCAACTTTTCAAAGAATTTCTACATAAGCGATGAGATTACAGATGCTTTAGACTCACCTGAAAGACTTCAGGACTTATTTGAAAAAGGATGAAACAACACACTCAAACTTAATAACAATATTAAAGGTTGATACTCCACTGAAGTAATACTGCCTCTAAGGGCCCCATTATTATGCTATACTAAACCTAACTTTCATGAATGATAATAAATTAAAAAGTTTTTGTTATTAACCAGAAATGATAGCCACTCGTTTTTCTTGTTTGTCTTGATTTTGAGATTTTTAATAACAATTTCTTCAAGTATTATAATACATACTAAGCGTCATATTTATATTTGTATAGTAATATATTAATAGTTTGAAAAAGATCCTAGGATATGAGGCATTAGAAGAGAACGTATTAGCTGATATAATTTAATCAGGTTTGAACGTCTAAATTCTTCAAGGTGTCAGAAGAGAAGCTACATCCTTCTTACTAGATGAGGAAGGCGATTACTGAAGTTTCTTTTACAAAATGAATGCCATGCATTTTATTATTAATACTCCCAAAGTCCTATTTAAAAGAGGGTCCGAACTTGTTTTATGATGTATAAGGTTGTCTTTTAGTCCAAGTCATCATGTTGAAAGCTGAGATTAATGTTCCTGTTCAAAATACATTATAGTTAATGGGTTTTGGGAAGCTATTTGAGAAAATGGCTTGGTATGATTTGAAAAATCTTTGAAATCACATAAATCGTGACTACATAATTGCACCAAATCATTGGCTAATTTGACAATAAGAATGAACAAGATTGAATATATTTGACCTTTTTGAAGTATTATAAAACATGCACACATATCATATTATTTGTTTTGACCATATTTTAAAATTAAAAAGATATCTCGATAAAAATACAAAAAATATATTAATAAACAATTGTTTTTATATCCACAATAAAAAATTAACAAAAATAGAGATAGTAAGTAAGATATTTAAATGATGGGTTAAAATATATATTGAATCTTATATGTGAAAAATGGTCTTTTTTTAATCCATCTTAAAAATCTTATTTATCCAATTGTAAATTCTAAAATATTAATTTTTCTTAGATTTATTTGTTAAATAAATTTAAATGTTTCAAAATTTACAATAAAACATTATCTCAAATTATTTTAATATCTCATATTATTATACTAAATTTAAATTGAATACTTTAAAAACATTTATTATAAATATATAAATATGGTTTGTCAATTTTAAATTGTAATTTTCTAAAACAAAATTATCAAATAAAAAAACTATTTGATTGAGGACTCTATCAATCTCAAAAACCTAGACTCTTCTCTGTAGATTGATTTTTTTTTTTATTTATTTAAACCTATATTAAATAGTTAGTTGATGGCATATTATAAATTGAAATTGGTACAAACCATACAGGTTTTAGTGACTTGGCATTTGAACAAATGAGGTAGTTTAACCATCTCTTTATCTTGCAGTCTTGTAAATTTAGGAAATATTTTTGAATCCATGATAAATTTTAAAGAAATAAATTCGATAATATTTTTATACATTTAAAGATGGAGAAGCTAAAATCTTTTCCACGGAGACTGCCCGGTCTAAATCTTATATGACCCTAAAGAATTTTGTCTTCTACTACTGATTATTTACCGTCCGATCTCTATTGTTGGTGCTTATGTTGCTGGCTGTGAGTGGAAATAAATACCAGATTATTTACCGTTCGATGTCTATTGCTAGTGCTTATGCTTATGCTGTGGGTGGAAATAAAAAGCTACCTTTATTGGTGCAACAACAACTGGGTCATCAGGATCAATTGGATCTTTAGAGTGATCATCAGCCTATGCAATACTTGCAAACTCATAGTAAGCTCTAACAAAAAAAACAATCGAAATGAATGGAAGTTCCGCAAGAGTGTCCTCTGGAATAAAATAAAAAAGTGTGTTCTTTGAAAGGGTCAAATTCGAGAGATACTTTCTGCATTTAAAAATATAAAAGTTTAAATTTTTTCCACAAAAATTTTATATTTCTATTTAACAAGTTAAAAATAACAAAGAGTGACCATTCATGGATTAATAAGAATAAATTTTCTTATTAAAAAAATTTTGAAATATTTTAAAATCTAGATTAAAAAAATAATGCAGAATTTGCTAGAAGCCATCAAACATCATCTTCAACTTCAAATTAAAAAGGGTTCAGGAAAGTCCCAATTCTGATAAATACTCGGAACCTTACACTAATGAAAAATATGATCTTTCCTTGTATTGACAGACTTTAAGTAAATTTTCCTAAGTCAGTAGAAGTAATCATCGCTGGGAGCACAATGACTTTCTTCCTTACACAACACATTCCATCATCTTATCTCCCTAAAAATTGAATCATATCGTCCCTACAAAAAAAAATTTATCTGGCCAGTCGCTGGAGAACAGTCCATGAATTTGTTGTTGTTGGGATACTTAGCTCCAGCACTTATAAAAACGAGGTCTGAGATGAAGGCCTTTCTTTTCGAGAGCTTGAAAATAGCCATTGTCTCTTAGAAGAAGAAACTGGTAAACTGCTTCTCCTCCAACCTGCTAGGCATACTTTCCAGCCATGAGAAACTGGCAATACGCCGGACAAAGGAACTGGATACATGCTTTTGAGCTCCGGTAAATAGATTTTCTTACCATCTGTTGATTTCCCGTTTCTCTCATAAACGTTAAAATTTGAATTTGAGAGCAATGCGTTCAGGCTGGCGTGAGATTGAAATTTTGAATTTGAGAGAATTTCCTTTAGGCGGGAGTTGATTGAAAATTTGAAAAATTACGGTGGTTAGGTAGCCGAATTTGAAATAAGGTGAGGACGTGGCATTAATTGCGACGGCGCGCTTCAAATGCGCCATCCACATGCCTAGCACGCTTTTGCATGGTGAATGGGGTCCGTTCATGCTTATGCATGGTGATGAATGTGGTCCGTTTTGTAGACTACCGCTACGTTATTACGGCCGCCGGAAAAGATATGACCTCATAGTGTATGTATGTTTAGAGCCTGCTATGGGGTTGCATTAAATGCCTTATAGCAGGCTAGATATTGCTTGGTCATTGATGAGAGTGAGCAGGGCTCCTCGCTGCCTCTTAAGGATCTCCGCCATCCCTGCCTGGCGTCGCCGGTTGAAGAACACGGAAATCGCTAAGGCTTCATCCAGACCTCCACCTGTCCGAAGGAAATCCCGCATCACGCTCTGCACATATATCACCGTCTTGTCGTCTGGCTTGCTGCCAAAGCACATCCACAGGAGGATGCCGAAGACCGTGGTTCGCAAGTGCTCCACCATGCTCACCGCTCCCCCGTTGCCAGCCGCTTCATTCCTCAAGTTTTCCAAGAGGCGGCCGATGCCCCATTCCTTCACCTTCCTGAAGGCCTTCATCGCCGAAGGGCTTAGGGCTTCACTAACAAGATTCCTGTGAAGGCTCCGCCACAGCGGCCCGTATGCGGCCGAATTGATGTTATGCTGGTTGGCGCTGATTATTTTCTGTGTCCTGCAGGCAAGTGGCCGGTCAACGAAGACGAAGCCCTTCTGTATGAGCGCCTCGTGGGAAAGCTCACGGTTGCCAATCATCACCACAGGGTGGGAGCCAATCCACAGGGTGAATATTGGACCGTATCTCTCATGGAATTTCTTCACTGCTATCTCGAATGCGCCGATTGAAAATCCCATCCGAAGGAGGTTACCTACAATCGGCCATGGCAGGGGTCCTAGCGGCAACTTCCTATAACGCCAGACCCTCCAGAGAACCAGTCGGAAAAAGATTAAGGAAATTACGAGAAGTAGAACAGTCTGAAGAAACAAATTGAGTCCAAACGGAATCGCCATGGAAATTCGTATGCAATGTCTCCCATGTGCAGAGTTTTACAACCTTTAAGATGACGGGCATCCTTATCTCGATTGCGTTACAGATTCCGCAATCCCAAAGGCATGGTTGACTTTGTGCCACACCCGTGGGATGCCGGAATCTGCAATCTAATGAACGGAACTCAAAATTGTCGGCAGTGCCCTCATTCACGGCAACTTATTGTCATCATTACCACGTGTTTAACTGGTTACCGTGATTACAATACGTTTAATGAGACGCCATTCCAACATGTTTAACTAGATGAGCTTACCTAGTGCGCGTACATATTATTTTTAAACAATATCCTAAACATGTCAGTTTTTCAAACATAATGGACAAAGAAAACTTGGAATTATCTTATTGGCGGTCTATAAGGTGCAGGATTTTACTTGGAATTATCTTGTTGGCGGTGTATAAAGTGCAGGGTTTTACTCTTGCCTAATACATTTAGATCATAGGTTTTTAATTTATAAGAATAGTCATAAGTTGCTGGTTTTTTTTCTTGGAAATATATTTTGGTTTTATGTAGATGATCTATTTTTTTTATATATGATTTTTTCTAAATATATTTAGGTTTTATGTAAATAATTTATTTTTTTAAATATATAAAAATGAAAAATTTTAATCAAAAGAGATATTTTGAAGAAATACTTAAAACCCAATATGTAAGTTGATTTTTTTTATAAAAAATGAGAATTTAATGCATCTCAGTTGTCAAACTAATTCTAGGGATTATAAACAATGAGAAAATCTATTATAACTCAATTTTCAAACCAACAGTGGGGACAACCATTACTCACTATGTTGTTATCCCCTGTTTCACATTGGCTGGTTACTATTATTCAAGGAAAACCACCCCACCTGCAATTACTCACTTGTGGTCCCTAAGGGGGCAGGGTTTCACTCGTGCCACATGCCACTAGGTTTTGGGCTCTTAGCCTATTTCCTTACTTCCTAAAAATAAAAACTCTTAGCCAAGAAAATACACTGTTAGAAAATGAGAATTCATCAGTATTCAAACACAATTTAATATCAGAATGGAAGCTTCTATGAGTAGAATTACTAAGATATTTGTTTTCCATATGATGGATCCTGAAAACAGATATCTACATAATTTAATAATATAAAATACAAAAAAATCCCATTTAAATAGAAAATAGATTATTTGTTCGATATTTAAGAAAATTTTCAGGTCTGTTTTCTGGTTTAATTTTCTTAAAATTTGACCAGAATTCATTAGAATCACAAGTTCACAATTCATTTTTCAAAATGCTAAATAATCACAATGTTTTCATCTTATTCCAACCAAAAACTCTAAAAAATTTATCAAGTAAACAACACCAACACCTTTAAATAAAGATTAAAGATCGATAGGATTCAACCGTTAATTTATTACTTTTCTACTGTCCATTTAAAAGCATACCAAGTTCTCCCAAATTGAGACAAACAGTACGGAAATTCGCCAATTCGGTTCGACTGCCAAACAATTCGCGGAAATTCGAGCCAATTCTTAGAATTAAGGGTTAATCATGGGTTAATGTAATTCGTTAATTCTCTACGAACGCGAGATCCGATCGGATTTTTGTTGGAATGTTTCAGAATTCCAAAATAATAAAAGTCCCTTCCTTAACACAGAGAAATGTTCGAAATTGCATCCACAGTGACAGAGTTTTCACATAAAAAAATTTCTATTCCATAAAAAAAACTTGTTACAAATTCTTCCTCAAGAGAGGGATTACAATTGTGATCGTCGCCGTCACATGCACAAATAAAACTCACCGTCTGTGTAAAAACACATTCTGCCTCACTAAAAATAAACACGTTGTGTATGCTCGTATTTTTCTAAAAAACACTGTGTGTAATAAAAAAATTACAAATTTCCTTCAGTTTCGTTTTTATCATATGCCGCTCGTGTATAAAAAACATTACATTACGTATGACTCGTTTCTCGCATATAACAAAATAAAAATATCTCTGTGTCATAAATTGACACAACCACTAAAATTCACCGCTTGAAAACATTAATGGTTTCATTAACTTCTCGTCAGCACCACTCTAAAATGCATCGATGGAAAATAGGCACCGTTGTTCTTTTCTTCCCGCATCGCCGTGCACATTCACCGTTTTGTGTATTACAAATAACACACCTCTCTCTCATACTACCGTACAAAAAAAATTTACCGTGTATTGCAATACAATATTTGCTCATGGGCTTTTTAATATATATGTCACATATATTAAAAACAAAACAAATAACATATAAAATATTTAAAACCAACTATTGTTTTAAATCATGTGCAATGGGCATAAAATTAAACCCTGCAACTATTTGTTAAAACGGATAACATGTATGGGCCCCGCTGCTGATAACGTCAGCAATTTCGATGGGGTTCACACCTCCGCCAGTCTGGCCTCATCGACCCCCTCGGACTTGGCTCTGCCTGCGCTGTCCTTTTCGTTGTCCGGTTATGCGGCAGTTGGAAATTAATTCCAACACTCCCCCTTAATTTCAACTGCTGGGTTTTCCTGCATACCCATGCATTTTCTGAAATGTTCAAAGCTTTTCTGCTGAAGTGGCTTTGTGAGGATATCTGCAAATTGATCCTCTGTTCTGCAATGTTGCAAAACGATCTTGCCATTGCTAACCAATTCCCGTATGAAATGAAACTTGGTGTCAATGTGTTTTGTTCTTTTATGAAAAACAGAATTTTTAGACAATGCAATAGCTGAGCTATTGTCACAAAATATCACTGTCCCTTTTACATGTTCTTGACATAAGCTTCTCAACATTTTCCGCATCCAAACTGCTTGACACGCTGCTGCTGTAGCTGCCACATATTCTGCTTCTGCTGTAGACAACGCTACAATGCGATGTTTCTTAGAAGCCCATGAAATGGCTCCTGAACCCATGTGAAAAACATAACCGGAAGTGCTCTTTCGATCATCAACACTTCCAGCCCAATCACTGTCAGTGTATCCAACTAAATCTGAACATTCTGAAGTAGTATAAAAAATACCAAACCTTTTTGTACCTTTAACATACCTCAAAATTCTTTTTGTTGCTTGCCAATGTGCATCCTTTGGCTTTTCCATGAATCTGGAAATCAAACTAACAACATGCATTATGTCCGGCCTAGTTGCAGTCAAATACATAAGGCTGCCAACTATGCTCTTGTATAAACTAGGATCAAAATCCTTGCTGCTGTCCTCTCTGCTGAGTTTTAATCCCATCACCGTGGGAGTGATCGCTGCTTTGCATTCCTGCATGTTAAATCTTTCAAGTACCTCATTAACATACTTTGCCTGTGAGATAAAAATCCCATTTTTATCTTGTTCTACTTCTATTCCCAAGAAGTATCTCAACAAACCCATGTCAGTCATTTCAAATTCACCCTTCATGACTATTTTAAAATGTTCAATAAGGAAATCATCATTACCTGTAAAAATAACATCATCAACATACAAGACTACAATCAAAATTTTACCATCTTGTTCTTTGATGTAGAGGGTGGGTTCTCCCTCACACTTCTCAAATCCATTTTCCAGTAGATATGAATCTATCCTACTGTACCACGCTCTTGGCGCTTGCTTCAGCCCATAAAGAGCTTTCTTCAACTTACACACTTTGTGCTCTTGGCCTTTCTTTTCATAACCGAGAGGTTGTTCAATGTAAACCTCTTCCATTAACACTCCGTTTAGGAATGCTGACTTCACGTCCATTTGGTAAAATTTCCACTTGTTTTGTGCTGCTATGGACAACACTGCTCTCACGGTTTCCATTCTGGCAACCGGTGCGAAAGTTTCCTCATAATCTATCCCATGCTTCTGTTTATAGCCTTTGACAACAAGCCTTGCCTTGTGTCTCTCTATCTTGCCTTCAGCATTACTCTTGGTCTTGTAGACCCATTTAACACCAATGAAATCTTTACCTTTTGGGAGTTCAACCAAATCCCAAGTTTTGTTCCTCTCTATGGCATTTATTTCCTCATCCATAGCTTCTATCCATTTCCTATCCTTGATAGCTTCTTCGAAATGAACAAGATCATCAACATGAAAATATAAAGCAAACAAAGAATTGATACCTTCATTTGTTATATCTTGTTCATAAATATCTTTCAAACTTCTGAATTTCTTACCTCTTTCAGTAGGTGTACAAGTACTTGAAGAAGCACTTGAATTTCCTCCTTGTGGTGTGCTTGGAGAAGCACTGTCATTTCTCCTCAAGGGTGTGCTTTGCTGCTCTTTTGTTGGTGTTGTTGTTTGGGGATGTATTTCAGCCAACTCATCATCATTCTCATCATGAGATAAATAGTGTTTAACATTCACTGTTTTCTCTATGCTTCCATCCCAAGCTTCCTCTTCAATGAACTGAACATCCCTGCTCACAAGAAACTTCTTGCTGGATGGGTTATATAACTTGTATGCCTTGGATTCCTCACTGTATCCAATGAAAATACATTTCTCCCCCTTGCTGTCCAACTTCTTCCTTAGCTGATCCGGAATGTGTGCATAAGCTACACATCCAAAAACCTTCATGTGTGTGACACTTTGCTTTGTGCCACTCCATGCCTCTTCCGGCACTTTGTTCATAACTGCTTTTGTAGGGCACCTGTTCAAAATATACGCTGCACAATGTACAGCTTCAGCCCAATAATCATTAGGCAAATTCTTTGCCTTTAACATACTCCTCGCCATGTCCATTATGGTTCGGTTCTTCCTTTCGGCTACTCCATTTTGCTGCGGAGTATATCTAGTTGTAAACTGCTTTTGAATACCATTTTCTCTACAAAAATGTAGAAAATATTTAGAGATATACTCACCTCCTCTATCAGTCCTTAAGACTTTGATATGCAGCCCACTTTGATTCTCAACAAGTGCTTTGAAATTGCAAAATTTTTCAAACACTTCACTTTTCTTTTTCAAAAAGTAAACCCAAGTTTTTCTTGTAAAATCATCTATGAATGTTAGTACATAGTGGCTGCTTGCAAGTGATGGAGTTTGCATCGGTCCACACACATCCGAGTGGACAATCTCTAAGGGTGCTTTTGCCCTTATGCTTTTCCCGGAAGGAAAACTTTCTCTGTGTTGTTTCCCAAGAATACAACCTTCACAAAGGCTGTCCGGTTTCTCTATCAATGGTAAACCACTTACCATCCCTTTTCTGTTCAACAAATCAAGACCTCCAAAGTTGAGATGTCCAAATCTCAAGTGCCATAACCAATTATCATCCTTTGGTTCGCTTTGAAAAGTCTCTTGTACCACTGCTACTTTCTCTTCACCATTCTGCAATTCTGCTCTCATCCTGAGAGGGAACATCCTGTTCCTTGTCATCTTCACTTCAGCAATACATAGTTTGCTGGGTGGTTTATCCATGATGGTACAAACATCATTATCAAAGAAAACATTATACCCCTTATGGACAAGCTGTCCAACACTTAAGAGGTTACACTTCATTCCTGGAACATAATAAACATCCGCTATGGTTTTCTTTGCACCTAATCTTGTTAAAACATTTACATCTCCTTTTCCCATAACAGAAACTTTGCTATCAGTTCCTAGTGTGACTTGTGACTGCACACTTTCATCTAACATAGAAAACATTGCTATGTTTCCTGTCATATGGTTACTACAACCGGAGTCTAGAAACCATAAGTCTTCACTCTTTTCTTCAGCCATATTACAAGCTAAAAACAAATTACTTTGGCTGCTATTTTCTTTTGTGAAATTTGCACTAGTTTCACTTCTCATATCATTCTGCTTCTTCTTTCTACATTCATTAGCATAATGACCATATTTTTTACAATGGTAACATTGGACATTGGACTTATCATACCTTTGTCCTTGAGCATTCTGCTGACCATTCTGCTGGCTGCTGCCTTGGCCTTGATGCTGATTTGGATTGTTGCCCCTTCCTTGAGCATTTGCTGAACTGTCTCTTCCACCTCTGTTTTGGCTTCTTCCTCTTCCTCTCTTGTTTCCTCTACCTTGCCCTCTTCCTCTTCCGAAAGACATCTGGGTCTTAAAGGCATGCTCAAGAGATGAGTTTTCACTCCTACCCAATCTCTGTTCATGGGTCATCAGTGATGCATGTAGTTCATCCACTGAAAACTTTGTGAGATCCCTAGTCTCCTCTATGGTGGTGACAATCACATCGAATCTTGAGGGTAAACTTCTCAAGAGTTTTTCCACAATCCTCTTGTCTTCAAGAGTCTCTCCATGAGATATTATTTGTGTGACCATTCCAATCACATGAGTGAAGAATGAGTCAATAGAGTCTGACTCTTTCATACAGAGAGTCTCAAAGTCTCTCCTCAGCAACTGAAGTTTTGTTGTCTTCACCTTCTCCATACCCTGATAAGCTGTCTTGAGAGTTTCCCATGCTTCTTTGGATCTGTTAGCTGCTGCTATCCTCGGAAACACACTCTCATGCACTGCTTGATACAAGAAGAAAAGAGCCTTGGCATCTTTCTTCTTATTGCTCTTCAGAATCTCTCTTTCTGCTTGAGTTAAAACATAAAACTCTGCTTCATTTGCTGGCTCTTCAAAGCCATCCTCAACTAATTCCCATAAATCTTGGGAGACAAATAAAGCCCTCATAGTTATTGACCAGTAGTCATAATTTTTCCCATTAAATTGTGGGAGATGGATATTTCACATACCCATACCAGTGCTGGAGCCAGCCATTCTGCACTCTTAACTATGATTCAAAAACACTTGACTGTGTGTTTAAAATTAACTAACTGTTCTGCAACAGTAACACAAAACTATATAGAGAAATATCTTTTGATTCTTTTTGGCTGAGTCTTCACACTGCTGGAGAAGCTGCTGCAACAAAGAACCCTTTTCTTCAGCTTATTTGACCTTCAAATAGCCTGGACTAGCTCCAATACCATGTTGGAATGTTTCAAAATTCCAAAATAATAAAACTGCCTTCCTTAACACAGAGAAATATTTAAAATTTCACTCTCACACAGAGTTTTCACATATAAAAAAAATTTCTATTCATAAAAAAAAACTGCTGTTACAATTCTTCCTCAACTCAGAGGGATTACAATTGTGACTGCCATCACAAGGCACAAATAAAACTCAATGTCCGTGTAAAAACACACTCTGCTCACTAAAAATAAACACTCGCTCGTGTATTCCGTATTTTTCTAAAACACTCGCCGTGTGTAATAAAAAAATTAACATACAAACTCTCTCCGTCTCTCGCTTTTAAAATACGTCGTGTATATAAAAAACATTACATTACGTATGACTCGTACCCCGCATATAACAAAATAAAAATATCCGTGTCATTAATTGACACACCTAGAAAAATTCACCGCTTGAATAATTCTTAATGGCTTCAATAACTTCTGTCAGCACCGCTCTAAAATGCATTGATGGCAAATTGCTTGCTGGCACTGCTGTTCTTTTCTTCTTGCACTGCTGTGCACATTCACTGTTCTGTGTATTACAAATAATACACCTCTCTCTCATACTGCTGGGCATAAAAAAAATTAATGTGTATTGCAATACAATATTTACCTCACGGGCCCTTTAAATATATATATGTGTTTCATATATTAAAAATAAAAACAAATAACTTTAAAACATTTAAAACCAACTATTGTTTTAAATATGTGCGATGGGCAATTAAAATTAAACCCAAATTATTGTGCGTGCATTCATGTGGGCCCTCCACTGATGACATCAGCAGATATTCCGATGGGGTTCAAACCACCGTCGGCCTGCCCTCATCGACGCCCTCGACTCTGACTCGCCCTCGCGCTATCCTTTTCGCTCGTCCGATTATGCGGCGCTCTGGAAATTAATTCCAACAATTTTTACGTTTTGCTTAAGCACATGCTTCCACTTCGAGAAGCGAGATGCCCCAAGTAACCAACAATTATTTGTTCCTTGGTTCGTATGTAGGACCCGGAACAAGGTAGCTGGCTGACGTGGATGACTTACCGTTGAGATCCGGTTGGCTTAGTTGTCTCGTCAAAAGTGCCTTCTAAATATATGGGGTTATTTATTAGATTATATTCATCTGGTTGGCTTAGCTGTTTAGCTGGGTGCCTTGTAAACATATACCCATAATTTATTATATTATATTAATTGAAAAGTTAATCTATTAGATTATATTAAATGAAAATCTATTAAATAGAGAGAGCCTCTATTATTCAAAAAGGCTGATTATTCATTCATTTATTATAAATTATAAGATGTTTTGAACATAAATAGATAGAGACTTTAGGTGATATGTAAAGAAAGAAAGAAAATGGCAGCATAAGAAAGAAAAAAAATGAAGGTAAAAATGAAATTGGAAAAAATCTGTTTTTCTAAATATGTTAATGTAGAAAAAAAGTTAAGAAAGAAAATGTATGAAAGTAGTTTACTCATTTGATGCTATAAGATGTTTTGAATATAAATAGATAGAGGTTGGATGACATATACAAAACAGGAAAATGAAAGGTTGAAAAGGCAAGACTAAATAGAAAGTTCTATTTTTTCAATAGTGAAAACATCGAGAAAAGGATAAAAAAGAATATGTGAAGTGACTTAATTTTAATTTTAAGAAACAAGTTATTAATATAGATTTTATAAATTTTCATTTATTACAAAAATAAGTTTTTTTAGTTTCAAATTAAAAAACCATATGACATCAAAGTTTTGAGAATTGAGAAGCAAGATGAATAGTAGATTTTTTTAGATAATTTTATTAATAAGATTATTATATTATTTAAAATTAATAAAAAATATTCAAAATTCAAACTAAATTGAGAAAAAAAAATAACAAAAAAGCACAAATCTTTATGATATCTATTATGAAAATTTTTACAAATTAATTTTTTTTCATTCTAATTTTTGTTGTATCATATCGAATTTAAATTCGAACTTAGTAACTATGTTTAAAATCACAGTTTCTGGTTACTAAACACTGCCAGCCTGCCATGATGGCGCTTGTTCCTTTTGTTTATGCAATCATGCTCTGAAATTTATTTTCCTTTTGTGGCAAGTCAGATCTTGGTTCGAATCCTGCGTACTGCTTTGTATTAGTGTTTTTTTTAATACACCTTCGTGATTAAAACTAACAGCTAGCATGGTTTCTATTGGTTGATTTATTAACTGATCTATGGTAAGAGATTATAAATTTTCATGGGTGAAATGCTTGTTTGCAACACTTTTGTTGGCATTGCATCTAAAGAAAAAAACATTGCAGCCAGAGGTTGATGTATACCCATCTTTAGATTCAATCTTCTTAGACAATAAAATTACATGTTCTATTACTAAAATATGGGTGAATAATATAGTATTTATTACAATATTTATACCAAGTTGCATAACATGTGCTTATCATGGGGAATATGTAAGACAAATTTTCATGATAGGGTAATATGGGAGTGGATAAATTTTTATATTATGATAGTGGTATTGATAAAAAATAATAATTTAATGGGTTGGTTTTATTTTTATTTTTAAACTAGTTTATTAAAAAATAAAATAATATTTATATTAATAAATCATAAAATATTAATGATGATAGTATTGATGGTAAATAAAATATTTTAATGTTTATCTTAATGTTACATTATTTTTATATATAAATATATAATAATAAATCTTTTTATATATATATATATATATATATTCCATTTTTCCACTACATATATAATATTATAAAATAATATAGATTGTTCCATTACTTAATGTAAAAGTTGTACAATATTTTTTTTTAAGTAGAAATCTCTCTAATTTACTATTTTTTTTATATTATCTGAAAATAATATTGATTCAATTAAAAATTCGCTCTGACATATAATAATATTAGCAAAAAAAATATCATTTTTAATAGTAAATTATATGTTTATTATTTAATATTCTATTACATTCTATATGTAGGATTTTGGCCTACAATATTATGAATAGGCATAATGTTTGAAAATTTAAAAATTACCCTCAAAGTGCAATTCATTCCTTCTTCAACATATTGTTGAATGATATTTCAAAAAAAATTATTATCATAAATAAAACACTTTAATATCCATATTAAGTAACATAAATTTATATCATTTTTATGCAAAAAGTGAAATTGAAAGTCACAATAAATTATATTTTTACTTTTCAATACAACATGTCTATTTTTAAATAAGGTTTCTACAAATTTCAAATTAATAAGTGGATGGTGGGAATTTAAGTATATGAACCATAGTAGGACTCACACATAGATGATTAAAATTATTTCAAAAGTAGCTATGCCATTTTTTCTTTTCAATTTAATTAAAAAATGTTAAAAAATAAATAAAATAAAATTATATATAAAATATCTTTATTATGAATGAATTATTGTTTTTTGAACATAGTGTTGATAAGTCATAGTATTGTAACAAAGTCCATTTATAAATTTAGAATCTCCATGTTGAAATGAGCTTAAATCTCTATAGTGAAAAAATGGAAGTTAACAAAACACATTAAAGGATCTGAGAAACAAATACCAAAGAATTTCCAATTGATAAAATTCCTCTAAATCTACTTCTCGATAAATTCTTCATGATTGACAGAAGTGAAATCTCTGCAAAAATTGTTAGAAATTTTAACCATAAGATATGACTAAAAACTGTTAGAAATTTTAAAGATAGAGGGAGTATATGCATTTCCCTCAACACAAGGAGTTCACACAGAGTTGCGGAAATTAATTTAACTAAGACAACACATTTACTGAAGTTTACACAGAGTTGTAGAATTCACTTAATCCATACCATACAGTTGCGGAAATCAAATCATATGAATCCTTTTTTCAATACAGAGTGGTGGAGATTAATTGCAACTATGGAGAGGATCAAATATAATCAACTAATTTTACTCACAGTGAAATAGAGTGTTGCAGTAAAACACACATGTGAAAATTTTGGAACTATATCGCAACTAACCAAACTTTATATTAAAACTTCAACACATGAAATACATTAACATATGGAGGCTACAGCTCCTTCACAAGTAAAACAAGACTTCTTACTTGGATTTGCATTGCCACTTTTATCTATCACTCCTCTACACCGCTTCATACCCATATTAAAATCTAAACATATATACTAAGACATTTTAACTCATGACAGAACAGATTTAATACAAAGCATGGGCGGAAATCATTTACTCGACATTACACTATCTACTCACTCTACACTTGACTTACATGTAAAATCTAAACATATATACTAAGACATTTTAATTCATGACAGACCAAATTTAAAACAAAGCATGAGCGGACATCATTTACTGAACATTACAGAACTTGAGTGAACTAAACATAACTTGCAGATTAAATATTTTCCCATGCTCATTTAATAACCATGTATTAACTTCTATTTGACTTTGATTTATTTAATCTGTTGTGGAATGGGTAATTGTCCTTTGATCAGAACTTGTCCTTCTCTACATACACAATCAGTAATCTGGAAAACATTAACTGAGGTATGGCTGCTGCCAGTTCATTTAATGTGGTGGTTGAGATTAATTTCCAACACCCCCCCTTAATTGCAAGGGCCACCATTGACCATTCCTAGACAATCTCCGAGATAAACAAAATTTTCTAAGTAAAACACACAGGTGAAAATTCTAGAACTATATCACAACTAACCAAAATTTATATTAAAACTTCAACAAATGAAATACATTAACATATGGAGGCTGGGGCTCCTTCACAAGTAAAACAAGACTTCTTACTTGGATTTTAATTCACCAGGGTTGCAGAGTAACACACAGTAAAAATTGTTTTCACGCACCCACCAAAATTCCCTCCACGATTTTCTCCACTTGTCTTTCTAGCCTTACATCTGCCACATTACACAACACTATCTATCTTTCTCACTCTACACTTGAATTACATGTAAAATATAAACATATATACTCAGACATTTTAATTCATGACAGACCAAATTTAATACAAAGCATGGGCGGACATCATTTACTGGACATTACAAAATGCTGATTAAATATTTTCCCATGCTCATTTAATAACTATGTATTAACTTCTACTTGACTTTGATTTATTTAATCTATTGCGGAATTGGTAATTTTCCTTTTCTCAGAACTTGTCCTTCTGTGCATATGCAATTCGCAATTTGCAAAACACTAACTAAGGTATGGTTGCTGCCAGTTCATTTAATGGAGTGGTTGAGATTATACTTGCATTAAAAATAATGATAAATGAACCTGCTACAGGGGTGAAAATGTGAAGTTGGGAAACACTTTTTGTTCTTTTTTTAAGTTGGAAATTGTAATTTTCTATGTTTTCTCAACTTCAACTCCACTAAACTCATATTTTTAATGCAAATTATGCTTTGACATAAAAACAAGATTTGTAAAGAATTTTCTTACCTCCATACTCATATTTAAAAAAAAATAAAAAAAAATAAATATTGACATATAGAGGGGTAAATTTGTTGTTTACTAACTGCATATACTTGAAATTTTCAGGCAAACATAAATAGTCATTTTTTGAACCCTAACTTTTCTTAGGGAAGGTTATTCATTTTTTTGAAATAAACCATATCATCATAATCTACATATATTGCACTAGTGGACTGAGGTAATTTTCAGATTAAATCACTATTTCTTATTATTTTTTGAAATGGACGAAGACAAAAAAATGGTGGTGTTTCAGTACATTTTATGAGCCCTATATTTTCTTTTCAATGTGATCGTCAATAAGAAAATTGAGAGTACCCTTTTGAAGTAGACAGGGAGAGGAATTGCAATATGATTTTTCTGAATTTATTGGTGTTGCCATTTTAAAGTTATTGAATTTTCATTCAGTGCAATTTTTCGAACAATGAAATTCCACAGTAACACAGTTTAGTATAAAATTAATAACAAATTGAAATTTTTAATGAAACTCCACAAATTTTACATCATCATAAACTAGATTCATAGATGAATCTAATGGTACCTGGTCCGAAATATAACATTTTGATTTTGTAGGTGTTCCGCCCCTCCAAAGTTGTAGGTTCATGAAAACTGCAGAATTTTCTAGATTTTTAATTGACCAGAAACTCTCGGCCGAGATAATTTCTAAGACGAGATATTTATTAAACTTTGGACAAAGAAATTTAAAACTCTCGACTGAGAGTTTAAACCACCACAAGTTACATTTAACTTCACGGCTATTTTAACATTTGAAAACAATTCAAATCTAATCTAAAATAATATAATTTTCAATACTCTAAAACAACTCAAATCTAATCATTATTACAACAAATAAATTAAAAATAAAATTATTAATAATTAAAAATAAAATTAAATGATTAAAATAAAACCACTAATTTTCTTGCTAATATCACACCCAAAAACACTCTTAAAACTCACTTTAACTTGCTTTAATATTATTAAAATTACGGTAGTATTTCAATATAATATTTACATATTAATTATTAATTTTCAAAATAATAATTAATATATTTTATATTTTATTTTCAATTTTATATCATAATTAATGTTATCTATTTGAATTTGAGTTTATGTGATCCATTATAATTTTTCGGAATTTTTTTACTTAAACTTCCATGAGACAGAACAATCGGTATAATTTTATTTTTATTTATATAAAAAAATAAAAATAGTAGTTTTATCTTTTATATATATAAATAAATAAATAAATTGTAGTTTTAGAATTTTGTTTTTTATTTGAATTTCTATTTTATAAAACAATTTCCTATATTTATAAAATTATTGTAACGATGTAAAACAACATATTTTTATTTAATTTTTTTTATTAAATATTTTAGTGATGTAAAATAATTAATAAATAAATATATTATTAAAATGATTATAAATATCTCATAAATTTTTAACTTGAAAATTCAACATCTTAATATATATATGAACATATATAAACATATAATTTATATAAATTTTTAACTTGAAAATTCAACAACTATATCTATATATATAAATATATAATTTATTTATTTTTAATTTGAAAATTCAACATCTTAGAAATATATATTTATTTATTTTTAATTTGAAAATTCAACATCTTAAAAATATATATTTATTTATTTTTAACTTGAAAATTCAACCTTTAAACTATATATATATATAATGTGAACATATTTGAATATATAATGCGAACGTATCTGAACATTGGCGACAGCGATATGCCGATAATTCATGTCATACACAATGAGATGGGATATGATAATAATGCATCTTAGTCCCAGTGAAATTTAGATAGGGATATCATAACCATTCATGTCAGACACAATAAGATGGGGATATCACAACGATTCATGTCAGACACAATAAGCAAAATTCTTTATACAACGGACAACTTTAATTCAATTCATTAGGATTTATTTTCACAGTAACTCACACTATTTACTATTTTTGTTCTTACCAACACAACAGCTCCCAAAGTTCAATTTACGGTACAGAATGCATTGAGAATCGAACCTGTTACCGATTGTAAGATCCCACTACTTTAATTATGGCCTTTCTCCCTCTCCTTTATCACGGCTTCCAGAGGGTATTTCATAACCGTAGTGAAGTCCTGCGTCTCAGACAGATCCACCGTCTTCCCCGGCTTGCATTCCCACGCGAATTCCTCAACAAGTCGAGCAACGATGAGATTTAAATGGAACATGGCCATCCCTAAGCCCGGACAAACCCGCCGCCCAGCACCGAACGGCATCATCTTTATTTTCTTCGTTCCCGTCAAATCTACTTCCATACCCTCATCAACAAAGCGCTCCGGGTTGAATTCCGACGGTTTCTGCCACACGCGGGGATCCATTCCTATGCCCGCAACGTAGAAATTGACGAACGCGTCGGCAGGGATCTCGTAGCCGGCAAGTTCGCAGGTCTGGGTGACAGCGTGGCTGAGGACAAAGTGCCCCGGAGGGTGACGTCTCAGGGCTTCCTTCACCACGGCCTCCAGATAAGGCATCCGCCGCAGGTCGTCTTCCTCCACTGGTTTCCCCCTACCAGTGACGCGAACGATCTCGTCGTATAATGTGGCCTGTATATCTTGATGGATAACTAGATTTGCCATCAGCCACTGCAGGCGTGGTCGTGTCGGTGCCGGAGTTGATGAATTCTGAACACAGGGTCACCAGCTCGTCGTCGTCGAGGCTTCGGCCACCGTCCACTGTCAGATTGAACAGCGTGTCCACATACGCGCCGCTTACCGGAGGCGGGGTATCGCGGCGCTGGTTGATGAGAGTGAGTAGGGCTCCCCGCTGCCTCCAAAGGATCTCCGCCAAACGCGCCCGGCGCCGCCGGTTGAAGAACACGGCAATCGCTAAGGCTTCGTCCAGACCTCCACCTGTCCGAAGGAAATCCCGCATCACGCTCTGCACGTATATCACCGTCTCGTCGTCTGGCTTGCTGCCAAAGCACATCCACAGGAGGATGCCGAAGACCGCGGTTCGCAAGTGCTCCACCACGCTCACCGCTCCCCCGTTGCCAGCCGCTTCGTTCCTCAGGTTTTCCACCAGGCGGCCGATGCCCCATTCCCTCACCTCCCCGAAGGCCTTCATCGCCGAAGGGCTCAGGGCTTCACTAACAAGATTCCTGCGAAGGCTCCGCCACAGCGGCCCGTATGCGGCCGAATTGATGTTGTGCTGGTTGGCGCTGATTATTTTCTGTGTCCCGCGGGCGGGTGGCCGGTCAGCGAAGAGGGAGCCCTTCTGTATGAGCGCCGTTGAAAATATTAAAGTCACCTGCCATGCCTTTGGGCAGGAAGAAACAAGTACAAAGGCAGCAGCAGAGTTTCTGAGTGCGCAGCACTGTGTATTGAAGAAGCATGGAGAAATCCCTATGAATGAAATCAAATTTTGATGGGCCGCAGCCAAGTATAGCAGAGGAATTAATTTTGTTATGGGCGAGAAGTTACTTCAGCAGAGAAATGAAGATTTTTGTCTACGAAGGAGCAGTTTCATTTAAAACAGTCAAGTCGGGCATAAAAGCCCTCAACAACTAAAAATGAATGAAATTGATTAAAACAGGTGGAATACTTTGAGTTTATGAAAAGGCCAGACAAGTGGTCCCTACCACTTAAGCGCAAAAGCGCAAGATCGCAAGATCGCAATTTCAGAAGTTCAGAAGTTTTAAATGTCTTGTGAATATGGAAATCTGTGATGTGCGATGGTTGCGCCATCGCAACATCGCAACATCGCAATATCGCATATCGCAAAATTGTTCCGCCACATATATATATGTTATCGCAAATGTTGAAAGTTGCGATGTGCACCCGGTGCACCATCGCAATGTCGCAAATTGCATTTTTTTTTGCTGTTCCGCCGTTCCGCCATATCGCATATCGCAATACTGTAAATTGCGATGGCTGACTACGATGTGGACCCCACTCGTACGTCGCGCCATGTTAAAATTTTTATGTCCACAAAGGTTTTCCTTTGTATTTTGGTTTATTTATTTGTTTATGTTATATATGTGTTTTTGTTCCCGTCGCGCTATATAAAGGTGAAAAGGCCCGAGAGCCGTGTGTGTAATGTATGTATTGTATTGCACTGTAATCGCTGTGTGAGAGCCCACAGGCAAGAAAACCATAGTAAGAAGAATAAAGCACTGTTTGTGCATTCTTGAGAGATAGAGAGAAGTTTTTTGTGGAGCACTGCGTCTGTAGCAGTTCCTATTCTTATTTTGTGAATCCCTCACTGTTGAGGAAGAAATTTGTAATAGTTTTCAATTTTGTTTTAAATAAATAGAAAGGAAGCATTTTTCATGCCATCTTTGTCTCCTGTCTGCGATTGAAATTTCTATTTTTAAAGTTCTCTGTGTTTAGAGGAGAGTGTTATTCTCTCCACTATTTTCTTGGAATTTCCAATAATTCCAACATGGTATCGGAGCTAGTTTAGGCTCTTTGAAACTTTCAAAGAAGCTGAAGAAGAAGAAGACTTGTTGCAGTGTTTTCTCCAGCAGTGTGAAAGCTCGACAGAAGTCACAGTCATGTATTTCTCAAAGATAAAAGTGCATTTGTTTATTGTTTAAAAGAGTTTGTTCTTTCAGAAAAAGGAAAGACAGTTTGTTTAAGTTTAAGTTCAAAGTTCAGTTCAAGAGCAATGGCTGGACCAAGCACTAGTATGAGTCTTGGAAATGTTCAACTTCCACAATTTAATGGAAAGAACTATGATTATTGGGCCATTACCATGAAAGCCCTGTTTGTATCATAAGACCTATGGGAACTTGTAGAAGATGGTTTTGTTGAACCAGCTGATGAGCAGGCTTTTAATGCCTTAACTCAAGCAGAGAAGGACTTATTGAAGAACAATAGAAAGAAGGATGCTAAGGCCCTCTTCTATTTGTATCAAGCTGTGAATGAGAGTGTGTTTCCAAGGATAGCAGCAGCTAAGAAATCCAAGGAGGCATGGGAAACTCTGAAAGTATCCTATCAAGGTATGGAGAAAGTTAAGACAGCAAAACTTCAGTTGTTGAGAAGAGATTTCGAAACTCTTTGCATGAAAGAGTCAGATAATGTAGACACATTTTTTACACATGTGATTGGGATTGTAAATTAGATAAGATCCCATGGAGAAACTCTTGAAGAAAGAAGGATTGTGGAGAAACTTTTGAGAAGCTTACCCTCAAAGTTTGATGTTATTGTAACCACCATAGAAGAGACCAAAGATCTCTCATAGTTCACAGTGGATGAACTTCATGCCTCGCTGATAACTCATGAACAGAGATTGAGCAGAGATGAACACTCATCTCTAGAGCATGCCTTCAAGACCCAGATGCCTACATGAAGAGGAAGAGGTCAAAGAAAAGGAAGAATAAGAGGTAGAAGCCAGAATAGAGGTGGAAGGAACAACCCTTCACATTCACATGGAAGGAGCAATAGTCAAAGTCAGAGCCACGGCGAAAGCAACAGCTAGCAAGGTGGACATCAACACCAACATGCTCATGGACAAAGGTATGACAAATCCAATGTCCAATGTCATTATTGCAAGAAATATGGGCACTATGCCAACGAATGTAGGAAGAAGCAAAATGACATGAAAAATAAGCAAAATGCTAATGTAGAAAAAGAGTAAAAGAACCCAAGTAATGTGCTATTGGCATGTAATGTAGCACAGAATAAAGAAGATGATGTTTGGTTCTTAGATTCAAGTTGTAGTAATCATATGACTGGAAACAAAGCAGTGTTTGCCAATCTAGATGAAGAAGTTAAATCTGAAGTGACCACAGGGACTGATACTAAGATATCTGTCAAAGGAAAAGGCAGAGTAAGTATTCGAGCAAGAAATGGGGAGCAAAAATTTGTCCATGATGTGTATTATGTTCCAGGTCTGAAATGTAAACTTTTGAGCGTTGGGCAGCTCATAAATAAAGGTTACAATGTAATTTTTAAGGATGATGTGTGCACAATAAAAGATATTCCTCCAAGCAAGAAAATTATTGCTGAAATACAAATGACCAGCAATAGAATGTTTCCACTCAAGCTCAACATTGACTTGAAGGGAAAAGGGAAAAGCATAGTAGTTGTAACACAAGAAGCCTTCCAGAAGGAAGAGAAAGATGAAAATTTGTTATGGCATTTGAGATTTGGACATCTCAATTTCGGAGGATTGAATTTGCTGCATAGAAAAGGAATGGTAAGAGGTTTACCATTGATTGAAAAGCCTGACAGCCTATGTGAAGGCTGCATCTTGGGAAAGCAACACAGAGAAAATTTTCCTTCAGGGAAAAGCATAAAGGCGAAAGCACCTTTGGAGATAATCCACTCAGATTTATGTGGGCCAATGCAAACAGCATCTGTTTCGGGCAGCAATTACATGCTGACCTTCATAGATGATTTCACAAGAAAAGTGTGGATTTATTTCTTAAAATATAAGAGTGAAGTTTTTCAAAAATTTCGCAATTTTAAAGCTCTCGTAGAAAAATAGAGCGGATTGCACATTAAAGTCCTCAGAACCGACAGAGGAGGAGAATACATATCAAAGAAGTTTCTGCATTTTTGCAGAGAGAACGGCATACATAAGAAATTTACCACCAGGTACACACCGCAACAGAATGGAGTCGTTGAACGGAAGAATCGAACCATAATGGAAATGGTTAGAAGCATGCTAGAGGCAAAGCATTTGTCGAATGAGTATTGGGCAGAAGCAGCAAACTGTGCTGTGTATATTTTAAATAGATGCCCTACAAAAGCTGTAATGAACAAGGTTCTAGAAGAAGCGTGGAGTGGCAGAAAACAGGGAGTCACCCACATGAGAGTTTTTGGATGTGTTGCATATGCACACATTCCAGACAAATTGAGAAAGAAATTGCATAGTAAGGGGGGGAAGTGTGTTTTCCTTGGATATTGTGAAGATTCCAAAGGATACAGATTGTATAACCCATCCACAAAGAAGTTTTTAATTAGCAGAGATGTGCAATTTATCGAAGAGGAAGCATGGGATGGAAGCATTGAGAAAACAGTCAATGTTAAAAGTTGTTTGTCTCATGATGAAGATGAGGAAGATGTAGTTGAAATTAACAACTCATCGGTAGCACAACCTCCACCACCACAAGGAAAGTAAGGGACGCCTCAGGCGGCAGCAAGAACACCCTTGAGAAGAAGCGGCAGTGGTTCACCGAGCACACCACATGGAGCAGAATTGAGTGCTTCATCAAGCACGTCTACACCAAGTGAAAGAGGAACAAAGTTCAGAAGCCTTAGAGAAATTTATGAGCAAGGAGAAGCAAATGAAGGTATGAATTCCTTATTTGCTTTGTATTGTCAAGTTGATGATCCTATTCATTTTGAAGATGCTATTAAAGATAGAAAATGGATAGAAGCTATGGATGATGAAATTAAAGCCATAGAGAAGAATAGAACATGGGAGTTGGTTGATCTCCCAGAAGGTAAATAAGTCATTGGAGTTAAATGGGTATACAAGACCAAAAGCAATGCTGAAGGAAAAATAGAAAGACACAAGGCCAGACTTGTTGTCAAAGGATATAAGCAGAAGCATGGAATTGATTATGAAGAAACTTTTGCACCAGTTGCAAGAATGGAGACAGTAAGAGCAGTGTTGTCCATAGCAGCACAAAACAAATGGAAAGTATACCAGATGGATGTAAAATCTGCATTTTTAAATGGAGTTTTAATGGAAGAGGTATATGTGGAACAACCTCTAGGATATGAGAAGAAAGGCCAAGAGCATAAGGTCTGCAAATTGAAGAAAGCTCTTTATGGGCTGAAGCAAGCACCAAGAGCGTGGTACAGTAGGATAGACTCCTATCTACTGGAAAATGGATTTGAAAAGTGTGAGGGAGAACCCACCCTCTACATCAAAGAAAAGGATGGTAAGTTATTGATTGTTGTTTTATATGTTGATGATTTAATTTTTACAGGTAATGATGATTACCTTATTGAAAATTTTAAAACAGTCATGAAAGATGAATTTGAAATGACTGACATGGGTTTATTAAGATACTTCTTGGGAATAGAAGTGGAGCAAGGTGAGAAAGGGATTTTTATATCCCAAGCAAAGTATGTGAATCAATTTTTAGAAAGATTTAATATGCAGGAGTGCAAAGCTGCAATTACTCCCACAGTAATGGGATTGAAGTTGAGAAAAGATGACAGCAGCAAGGATTTTGATCCAAGTCTATATAAAAGCATAGTTGGCAGCCTCATGTATTTGACTGCAACTAGGCCGGATATTATGCATGCTGTTAGTTTAATTTCCAGATTTATGGAGAAGCCAAAAGAAGCACATTGGCAAGCAGCAAAGAGAATTCTGAGGTATGTGAAAGGTACAAAAGGATTTGGTATTTTATATACTACTTCAGAAAGTTCAGAATTAGTTGGATACACTGACAGTGATTGGGCTGGAAGTGTAGATGATCGGAAGAGCACTTCCGGTTATATTTTTCATATGGGTTCAGGAGCCATTTCATGGGCTTCTAAGAAACAGCCTATTGTAGCATTATCTACAACAGAGGCAGAATATGTGGCAGCTACAGCAGCAGCGTGTCAAGAAATTTGGATGAGAAGGATGTTGAGAAGTTTGTGCCAAGAACAGGTAAAGGGCACTGTGATTTATTGTGACAATAGCTCAGCTATTGCATTGTCAAAGAATTCTGTGTTTCATAAAAGAACGAAGCACATAGATACAAAGTTTCATTATATCAGAGAATTGGTGAACAATGGTGAAGTTGTTTTACAACATTGTAAAACAGAGGAGCAATATGCATATATTTTAACTAAACCATTGGGACAGAAGACCTTTGAATTTTTAAGAAAATGCCCGGGTATGATGGATAACCCAACAGCTGACTTTAAGGGGGAGTGTTGAAAATATTGAAGTCACCTGCCATGCCTTTGGGTAGGAAGAAACAAGTACAAAGGCAACAACAGAGTTTCTGAGTGCGCAACACTGTGTATTGAAGAAGCATGGAGAAATCCGTATGAATGAAATTAAATTTTGATGGGCCGCAGCCAAGTATAGCAAAGGAATTAATTTTGTTATGGGCGAGAAGTTACTTCAGCAGAGAAATGAAGATTTTTGTCTACGGAGGAGCAGTTTCATTTATAACAGTCAAGTCGGGCGTAAAAGCCCTCAACAACTAAAAATGAATGAAATTGATTAAAACAGGCGGAAGACTTTGAGTTTATGAAAACGCCGGACAAGTGGTCCCTACTACTTAAGCGCAAAAGCGCAAGATCGCAAGATCGCAATTTCAGAAGTTCAGAAGTTTTAAATGTCTTGTGAATATGGAAATCTGCGATGTGCGATGGTTGCACCACGTTAACATCGCAACATCGCAACATCGCATATCGCAAAATTGTTCCACCACATATATATATATATATATATATATATATATATATATATATATATATATATATATATATATATATATATATGTTAACGCGAATGTTGAAAGTTGCGATGTGCACCCGTCGCACCATCGCAATGTCGCAAATCGCATTTTTTTGTTGTTCCACCGTTCTGCCATATCGCATATCGCAATACTGAAAATTGCGATGGCCGACTATGACGTGGACCCCACTCATACGTCACGCCATGTTAAAATTTTTATGTCCGCAAAGGTTTTCCTTTGTATTTTGGTTTATTTATTTGTTTATGTTATATATGTGTTTTTGTTCCCGCCGCGATATATAAAGGTGAAAAGGCCCGAGAGCTGTGTGTGTAATGTATTGTATTACACTGTAATCGCTGTGTGAGAGCCCGCAGGCAAGAAAACCACAGTAAGAAGAACAAAGCACTGTTTGTGCGTTCTTGAGAGACAGAGAGAAGTTTTTTGTGGAGCACTGCGTCTGTAGCAGTTCCTATTCTTATTTTGTGAATCCCTCACTGTTGAGGAAGAAATTTGTAATAGTTTTCAATTTTGTTTTAATTAAATAGAAAGGAAGCATTTTTCATGCCATCTCTGTCTCTTGTCTGAAAAGTAAATTTTTGATTTATATTCTCTGTGTTCAGAGGAGAGCGTCATTCTCTCCACTGTTTGCTTGGAAGTCCTCAATAATTCCAACGCCTCGTGGGCAAGCTCACGGTTGCCAATCATCACCACAGGGGTGGGAGCCAATCCACAGGGTGAATATTGGACCGTATCTCTCATGGAATTTCCTCACTGCTCTCTCGAACGCGCCGATTGAAAATCCCATCTGAAGGAGGTTACCTACAATCGGCAATGGCAGGGGTCCTGGCGGCAGCTTCCTATAACGCCAGACCCTCCAGAGAACCAGTCGGAAAAAGGTTAAGGAAATTACGAGAAGTAGAACAGTCTGAAGAAACCAATTGAGTCCAAACGGAATCGCCATGGAAATTCGTATGCAATGTCTCCCATGCGCAGAGTTTTACAACCTTTAAGATGACGGGCATCCTTATCTCGATTGTGTTGCAGATTCCGCAATCCCAAAGGCATGGTTGACTTTGTGCCACACCCGTGGGATGCCGGAATCTGCAATCTAATGAACGGAACTCAAAATTGTCGGCAGTGCCCTCATTCACGGCAACTTATTGTCGTCATTACCACGTGTTTAACCGGTTACCGTGATTACAATACGTTTAATGAGACGCCATTCCAACATGCTTAACTAGATGAGCTTACCTAGGGCGCGGACATATTATTTCCAAACAATATCATAAACATGTCAGTTTTTCAAACAGAATGGCAAAAGAAAACTTGGAATTATCTTCTTGGCGGTCTATAAGGTGCAGGGTTTTACTTGGAATTATCTTGTTGGCGGTCTATAAGTGCAGGGTTTTACTCTTGCCAAATACATTTAGATCATAGGCTTTTAATTTATAAGAATAGTCATAAGTCGCTGGTTTTTTTTTTTAAATATATTTTGGTTTTAAGTAGATGATCTATTTTTTTATATATGATTTTTTTTTAAATATATTTAGGTTTTATGTAAATAATTTATCTTTTTACATATAAAAATGAAAAACTTTTATCAAAAGAGATATTTTGAAGAAATACTTAAAACCCAATATGTAAGTTGATTTTTTTAATAAATAATGAGAAAATTTAATGTATCTCAGTTGTCAAATTAATTTTGGGGATTATAAACAATGAGAAAATCTATTATAACTCAATTGTCAAACCAACACTGGGGACAACCATTACTCACTATGTTGTTATCCCCTATTGCACATTGGCTGGTTACTATTATTCAAGAAAAACCACCCCACCTGCAATTACCCACTGGTGGTCCCTAAGGGGGCAGGGTTTCACTCATGCCACATGCTACTAGGTTTTGGGCTCTTAGCCTATTTCCTTACTTCCTAGAAAGAAAAACTCTTAGCCAAGAAAATACACTCTTAGAAAATGAGAATTCATTAGTATTCAAACACAATTTAATATTAGAATGGAAACTTCTATGAGTAGAATTACTTAGATATTTGTTTTCCATATGATGGATCCTGAAAACAGATATCTACATAATTTAATAATATAAAATACAAAAAAAATCCATTTAAATAGAAAATAGATTATTTATTCGATATTTAAGAAAATTTTCAAGTCTGTTTTCTGGTTTAATTTTCTTAAAATCTGACCAGAATTCATTAAAATCACAAGTTCACACTTCATTTTTCAAAACGCTAAATAATCACAATTTTTTCATCTTATTCCAACAAAAAAAACTCTAAAAAATCTATCTAGTGAACAACACCAACACCTTTAAATAAAGATTAAAGATCGATAGGATTCAACCGTTAATCTGTTACTTTTCTACTGTCCATTTAAAAGCATACCAAGTTCTCCCAAATTGAGACAAACAGTACGGAAATTCACCAATTCGGTTCGACTGTCGCGGAAATTCGAGCCAATTCTTAGAATTAAGGGTTAATCATGGGTTAATGTAATTCGTTAATTCTCTACGAACGCGAGATCCAACCGGATTTTTACGTTTTGCTTAAGCACATGCTTCCACTTCGAGAAGCGAGATGCCCTAAGTAACCAGTCAATTATTTGTTCCTTGGTTTATATGTAGGACCTAGAACAAGTTAGCTGAATGACTTGGATGACTTACTGCCTGACATCTGGTTGGCTTAGCTGTTTAGCTGGGTGCCTTGTAAACATATACCTATAATTTATTATATTATATTAATTGAAAAGTTAATCTATTAGATTATATTAAATGAAAATCTATGAAAATCTATTAAATAGATAGAGCCTCTATAATCCAAAAGGCGGATTATTCATTCATTTATTATAAATTATAAGATGCTTTGAACATAAATAGATGGAGACTTTAGGTGATATATAAAGAAAGAAAGAAAATGACAGCCCAAGAAAGAAAAAAAATTGAAAGTAAAAATGAAATTGGAAAATTTTTGTTTTTCTAAATATGTTAATGTAGAAAAAAGGTTAAGAAAGAAAATGTATGAAAGTAGTTTATTCATTTGATGCTATAAGATGCTTTAAATATAAATAGATAGAGGTTAGATGGCATATACAAAATAGGAAAATGAAATCTTGAAAATGCAAGACTAAATAGAAAGTATTTTTTCAATAGTGAAAACCTAGAGAAAAGAATAAAAAAGAATATGTAAAGTGGTTTAATTTTAATTTTAAGAAACAAGTTTTTAATATAGATTTTATAAATTTGCATTTATGATATAAAGAAGTTTCTTTAGTTTTAAATTAAAAAACCATATGACATCGAAGTTTTGAGAATTGAGAAATTTTGGAGGAAAAAGATGAATAGTAGATTTTTTAAGATAATTTTATTCATAAGATTGTTATATTATTTAAAATTAATAAAAAATATTCAAAATTCAAACTAAATTGAAAAAAAAAAATTAACAAGAAAGCACAAATCTTTATGATATCTATTATGAAAATTTTTACCAATTAAATTTTTTTCATTCTAATTTTTATGGTATCAGATCTCATTTTTATTATTTCATATAAAATTTAAATTCAAACTTAGTAACTATTGTATCATATCAAATTTAAATTCGAACTTAGTAACTATGTTTAAAAGCACAGTTTCTGGTTACTAAACACGGCCAGCCTGCCATGATGGCGCGCTTGTTCCTTTTGTTTGTGCAATCATGCTCTGAAATTTATTTTCCTTTTGTGGTAAGTCAGATCTTGGTTCGAATCCTGCGTACTGCTTGTATTATTTTTTTTTTTTGTAAGTTCGGTGGGTCCTTTCTATTTTCTATTTATCATTGAAGGACAGGCTACAATATAAACTTCTTACTATGGCCTCAACCTGCCCGTAGGAAACCAGGTCTGTTGGCCATCTGAGTGCATTGAAAGCATTCCAAAACTGAAATTGTCTTTTCCTTCTAAATGTCGCATTAGCTAACTGTCCTACTAGTGCAGTATTATCAAGCATAAAATATATAAGAAGTTCACATATTTGCAAAAAAACCATAAAACAAAATACTATAAAGTCTATCCATCTGAAGAGGAAATAGGGGCTGGGTCTTTCGCATGAGACCCAGGCATTTCTACTTGCTGCAGCTGCTGGAGCAGCTTCTCCATGCGGCCTAACCTGTCATCCATTCTCTGAATTCGATCGGTTGCTTGATATTGAATAATTTTAATATGCTGCAGCTGGCTGTCCATATCCTCCAGTCGATCTTTGAGCTCCAGTTCAGTCTTTGATTGCTCTACCTTGATCTGGCCAGGGTGTAAGCTTTGAATAGCTTTAGCAAGAAGACATTTCACTAACCAATATGTATGTATGGTTTGGTTAAATAAGGTAAGTCTTCCTCGAGTGTTGCCAGGGTCGTGGATGAAATCAAGAATTTCAGCCTCTGTATCATTGTCTTCAGGATCTGTCTGAAGATCTCTTTCCTATCCATGAATTTGCTGACGGGCAGGAGAGGAATTTCCCAGAATATAACTGACTACCAAGTTCTCCAAGCGCTCCTGGTTAGATTTTCTTCCTCGCTTCTTTGGTTCCTGTTCCTGCAGAACATGTTGTTTGCCCTTTGCCTTTTCAGAGCGTAAGCGTCATTTCCCCATGATGAAATTGTTCCTATGCAGGCGAACAGATAGAGAATTTATCACTGTATTGCAGACGGATACATTAATTTGCTTTCCTTCATAATTTCTAGTTATAGAAGCCGACTGGGAGCAGCTCCTAATTTTCAGTAGCAGTAACCTGTGCAGAGGATTATAATGTTCGGCCAGGTGACAGAGAGTGACAGCCTTATTGGTGCTATCAATGGTCAACATCGTACATGAAAACTTGGTTATAAGCATTTGAAAACCCCAAGCAGAAAACGAGGTAAATAAAGGTTGAGGGTTATGGACCCTTGGAAGACTGATGCGGAAACACTGAGGTGAACCCAGAAGGGTGCTTGAGTGATAGGGGACCATCGAATTCAGAGCATGAGCCAGGATTTGAGAGCGGCAACAACGACCCGTGGAAGTAAGATATCCCCGTAACCCCTGGCTGAAGAGAGGCCAGCAAGTCAGCTTCTTACTACATCCAGTATGCTTATGGATTCTAGCCCTACTAGTATCCCAACGCTGCAAATTCATTAGAGTAGCATGGCGAATCTCATACCAAACTTCCCTTACATTTGGTTGAGTAGTGGTTATGGTTATAGCAATGTAGAGGCAAAGTAAGACTGGTACACAAGGGTCCCGAAAGCAGGGGTGGACCAGGTTTAGCGGAGGGATATGTAAACAGAGAAACGAGAGTAACCCCCCCCCCCCCCGCGTATTGACAGTGCTCAAGCCAGGTCCTAAAATAAAGTATATACATCATAAAAATGGGAAAAAGGACAGATACATACCCTGTAGGAATCGCAAAGTTTGCAGTAAGAGTTGCGCACCTCCTCCTCGTCTTCCAAGCTCTTGCATGCAGAGAGCTTTGCATGAGCCTTTGAGGAAAGAGAGGGCGGTGACTTACCTTAAGCAGGACAATCGGTTCATGCGCTGACATACCAGCCTGGCACTATCGCATGAGAATCATTCCAATGCAAGTGAGCACCCTTTTCATTGATCGTGTATGGCGGTTCGCCATGATGGTTATTAATTGCCTGAAGAATGGCTTGCGGAGTCAGGAGCTGCCACGTCAGATCCTACGATCTAGCTTTGTATTAGTGTTTTTTTTAATACACCTTCGTGATTAAAACTAACAGCTAGCATGGTTTCTATTGGTTGATTTATTAACTGATCTATGGTAAGAGATTATAAATTTTCATGGGTGAAATGCTTGTTTGCAACACTTTTGTTGGCATTGCATCTAAACAAAAAAACATTGCAGCCAGAGGTTGATGTATACCCATCTTTTGATTCAATCTTCTTAGACAATAAAATTACATGTTCTATTACTAAAATATGGGTGAATAATATAGTATTTATTACAATATTTATACCAAGTTGCATAACATGGGCTTACCATGGGGAATATGTAAGACAAATTTTCATGATAGGGTAATATGGGAGTGGATAAATTTTTATATTATGATAGTGGTATTGATAAAAAATAATAGTTTAATGGGTTGGTTTTATTTTTATTTTTTAACTAGTTTATTAAAAAATAAAATAATATTTATATTAATAAATTATAAAATATTAATGATCATAGATGGTAAATAAAATATTTTAATGTTTATCTTAATGTTACATTATTTTTATATATAAATATATAATAATAAATCTTTATATATATATAATTTTTTTTTCCATTTTTCCACTGCATATATAATATTATAAAATAATATAGATTGTTTCATTACTTAATGTAAAAGTTGTACAATATTTTTTTTAGTAGAAATCTCTCTAATTTACTATTTTTTTTTTATATTATCTGAAAATAATATTGATTCAATTAAAAATTCGCTCTGACACATAATATTAGCAAAAAAAATATCATTTTTAATAGTAAATTATATGTTTATTATTTAATATTCGATTACATTCTATACGTGGATTTTGGCCTACAATATTATGAATAGGCATAATGTTTGAAAGTTTAAAAATAACCCTCAAAGTGCAATTCATTCCTTCTTCAACATATTGTTGAATGATATTTCAAAAAAATTTATTATCATAAATAAAACACTTTAATATCCATATTAAGTAACATAAATTTATATCATTTTTATGCAAAAAGTGAAATTGAAAGTCACAATAAATTATATTTTTACTTTTCAATACAACATGTCTATTTTTAAATAAGGTTTCTACAAATTTCAAATTAATAAGTGGATGGTGGGAATTTAAGTATATGAACCATAGTAGGACTCACACATAGATGATTAAAATTATTTCAAAAGTAGCTATGCCATTTTTTCTTTTCAATTTAATTAAAAAATGTTAAAAAATAAATAAAATAAAATTATATATAAAATATCTTTATTATGAATGAATTATTGTTTTTTGAACATAGTGTTGATAAGTCATAGTATTGTAACAAAGTCCATTTATAAATTTAGAATCTCCATGTTGAAATGAGCTTAAATCTCTATAGTGAAAAAATGGAAGTTAACAAAACACATTAAAGGATCTGAGAAACAAATACCAAAGAATTTCCAATTGATAAAATTCCTCTAAATCTACTTCTCGATAAATTCTTCATGATTGACAGAAGTGAAATCTCTGCAAAAATTGTTAGAAATTTTAACCATAAGATATGACTAAAAACTGTTAGAAATTTTAAAGATAGAGGGAGTATATGCATTTCCCTCAACACAAGGAGTTCACACAGAGTTGCGGAAATTAATTTAACTAAGACAACACATTTACTGAAGTTTACACAGAGTTGTAGAATTCACTTAATCCATACCATACAGTTGCGGAAATCAAATCATATGAATCCTTTTTTCAATACAGAGTGGTGGAGATTAATTGCAACTATGGAGAGGATCAAATATAATCAACTAATTTTACTCACAGTGAAATAGAGTGTTGCAGTAAAACACACATGTGAAAATTTTGGAACTATATACTTATCACATGAAATACATTAACCTCCTTCACAAGTAAAACAAGACTTCTTACTTGGATTTGCATTCACCCGAGGTTGCGAGTAACGAGATAGTCGCTCCACCATTTTCTCCACTTGTCTTTCTAGACTTACATCCGCCACATTACACAACACTATCTATCTTGCTCACTCTACACTTGACTTACATGTAAAATCTAAACATATATACTAAGACATTTTAACTCATGACAGAACAGATTTAATACAAAGCATGGGCGGAAATCATTTACTCGACATTACACTATCTACTCACTCTACACTTGACTTACATGTAAAATCTAAACATATATACTAAGACATTTTAATTCATGACAGACCAAATTTAAAACAAAGCATGAGCGGACATCATTTACTGAACATTACAGAACTTGAGTGAACTAAACATAACTTGCAGATTAAATATTTTCCCATGCTCATTTAATAACCATGTATTAACTTCTATTTGACTTTGATTTATTTAATCTGTTGTGGAATGGGTAATTGTCCTTTGATCGAACTTTTCCTTCTACATACATAATCCGCAACCGAAAAACACTATGGTCGCTACCAGCTTATTTACTGTGTATGAGATTAATTTCCAACACTATATTGCAACTAACCAAAATTTATATTAAAACTTCAACAAATGAAATACATTAACATATGGAGGCTGGGGCTCCTTCACAAGTAAAACAAGACTTCTTACTTGGATTTTCATTCACCAGGGTTGCGGAGTAACACAAAGTAAAAACTGTTTTCATGCACCCACCAAAATTTGCTCCTCGATTTTCTCTACTTGTCTTTCCAGACTTACATCTACCACATTACACAACACAACCTATCTTTCTCACTCTAAACTTGACTTACATTTAAAATATAAACATATATACTCAGACATTTTAATTCATGAAAGAACAAATTTAATACAAAGCATGGGCGGACATCATTTACTGGACATTATAGAACTTGCGTGAACTATATATAACTTGCGGATTAAATATTTGCCCATGCTCATTTAATAACTATGTATTAACTTCTACTTGACTTTGATTTATTTAATCTATTGCGGAATTGGTAATTTTCCTTTGCTCAGAACTTGTCCTTCTCTGCATATGCAATCCACAACTTGCAAAACACTAACTGAGGTATGGTTGCTGCCAATTCATTTAATGGAGTGGTTGAGATTAATTTCCAACAAAAACAAAAATTGAATATTAACATCATCAACACATTTCCCTTTACAATTGTTACAATATACTTGCATTAAAAATAATGATAAATGAACCTGCTACAGGGGTGAAAATGTGAAGTTGGGAAACACTTTTTGTTCTTTTTTTACGTTGGAAATTGTAATTTTCTATGTTTTCTCAACTTCAACTCCACTAAACTCATATTTTTAATGCAAATTATGCTTCTACATAAAAACAAGATTTGTAAAGAATTGTCTTACCTCCATACTCATATTTAAAAATAAAGATAAAAAATAAATAAATATTGACATTTAGAGGGGTAAATTTGTTGTTTACTAACTGCATATACTTGAAATTTTCAGGCAAACATAAATAGTCATTTTTTGAACCCTAACTTTTTTTAGGGAAGGTTATTCATTTTTTGGAAATAACCCATATCATCATAATTTACATATATTGCACTAGTAGACTGATTTTCAGATTAAATCACTATGGACGAAAACAAAAAAAAATGGTGGTGCTTCAGTACATTTTATAAGCCCTATATTTTCTTTTCAATGTGATCGTCAATAAGAAAACTGAGAGTACCCTCTTGAAGTAGACAGGGAGAGGAATTGAAATATGATTTTTTCTGAATTTTTTGGTGTTGCCATTTTAAAGTTATTGAATTTTCATTCAGTGCAATTTTTCGAACAATTAAATTCCACAGTGACAGTTTAGAATAAAATTAATAACAAATTGAAATTTTTAATGAAACTCCACAAATTTTACATCATCATAAACTAGATTCAAAGATGAATCTAATGGTACTTGGTCCGAAATATAACATTTTGATTTTGTAGGTGTTGCGCTAGGTGTTGCGCCCCTCCAAAGTTGTAGGTTCATGAAAACTGTAGAATTTTCTAGATTTTTAACTGACCAGAAACTCTCTGCCAAGATAATTTCTCGAATGAGATATTTATTAAACTCTCGACAGAGAAATTTAAAACTCTCGACCGAGAGTTTAAACCACCACAAGTTACATTTAACCGCGCGGCTAAACTCTCGGCTGAGAGTTTAGCCAAGGCCAACTCTCGTCCGAGATTTTATTATACTCTTGGACAAGAATTTTTTAATCTCTAAATGTTAATCCAAAGCCGACACAATATTTCGGGCAGGAGTTGTATATAAATACTCTCGTTCAAAAGATTAATTCCACACACCATTCTGAACCAGCGAAAATTGCGAAGTTGCGAGGGTCCAAAAATTGCAAAGGTGTGAGGGTCTGAATTCTTTTTCTGTCAAGGTGCGAATATTTTCTATATGAAAAATTCTTTTTGGCCAAAAAAAAAAAAAAAAAAGTTTTTTTAGGTGCGAAATGTTTTTGGCGAATTTTTTTTGAAATTTTTTCTGGGTGCAAATTTCTTTTTTGAATTTTTTTTGTGTGCATGGATGCATGAAGTATTTTTGCAAAATGTCTCTATGAAAACATGGAGTATTTTTTCAAAATGTCTCTATGAAGGCATGAAGTATTTTTGCAAAATGTCTTTATGATTTTAATTATTTATTTTTAATTTTCTCTCTTATTGAAAGCATGAAGTACTTATTCTAAAGTCTTTATGTATTTTTGCATATTTGGTCCAAATAGAATTGGATTTTAGGTTTCCAGTTTTGTGAACTTGGGAAACCAAAGGAATTTCCTATCAAGACACGATAAAAAAAGAACTGATTCAGCGGATAAAAGTTAGAGATTACAAAAAAGAAGAAGAGAGGAAAGGGAAAGATTAAGCCATGAAATAAATGTGGAGGTAGAGCATCGTGAAATAGATGTAGAGGTGCATGAAAATGATAAGGAAATGAGAAATGTTGAGGAACTTGTCAACGAGAACATTGAAAACACAAATGTCCAAGAGAATATTGATGTCGATCTCACTGGTGAGTCAATAGTTTCTTCAATTTGAATTTTGTATTTTTTTTTAAAAACATTGTAGTTCAAGATATTTTTAAAATTAAAAATATGTATATGTCAATTTCAAATTAGAATTTAATATTGTTTTTTATTCAAGGACAACATCAGAACCACAAGAAGATATGTTAGGTCATTATATTACTAGTATAGTCCCTTATTGTTGTTAATGTAACCCCCTTATTGTTATTGTTGTACCCCTGTAACCCCCATATTGTTATTATTGTGCCTTTACATTATAATTGTTAGGTTGGCTAGGGTTACATTGTGGCCCCACTAGGATTACATTATGGCCCCATGGACTCCCATATATAGAGAGGAGGTTTTGTCATTTGTATCATCCAAGAATTGCTCCTTCATGTAATGTATTGGAGGTTGCCCCCTCGAAGTGGCTTATTTATAAGGTGTTGATATCTCTTTTCTTCTCTTTTTGGAGCTGGTTTCACAACATTTGGTATCAGAGCTTTGGATTCTAGGGTTTCACTACCCCAAAGAGGTCATTGTGACATTTTCGCTATAACATTTTTTCTACGAAGGTTCAGAAGCTGAAATTTTTAGAGTGCAAAGCTAAAATCCTGAGGAACATCGTCGCAAAATTTTAGAGCTTGGTTCACAATATTTTTAGAGATATGATTTGTGGAAGTTAGGTCTTTTTGCAGGCTCCTGAATTTAACCTAAACAGGTCATCATGGCATTGTCGCTATAACATTTTTTCTACGAAGGTTCAGAAGCTTAAACTTTTAGGGAGCAAAGAAGAAATCCTGAGGAAGATCGTCACAAAATTTCAGAGCTTGGTTCGCAATATTTTTAGAGATATGGTCTGTGGAAGTTAGGTCTTCTGCAGACTCCCAAATTTCATCTCAAAGAGGTGATCGTGGGAAAATCTTCATAACTCTCTCTCTAAGCATCGAATTGGAATTCTGTAAGAAGTGGCCACAAGTACACTAACTTCCGTTTTCTCTATTTCAATTTTAGAGCTAAAGGAGGAAATAGTGACACGTGGCAGGTCATACAAGTTCGCTCTACTAAACTAGCCCATAATTAGGTCATCGTAGGAGATTGGGCATAAATTTGTCTTAAAGAATCCAAATCAGTTTAGACCTATGGCATTCAAAAGAAGCTTCAGAGGGCTACTTCGAGGCTTAAATTCAGATATTGAAGATCCAAAATCATAGAGATAATTCAGTTTCAATATCGAGCTCCTCAAAATCAAGAAAAAGGTGTGTATGTTTTTTCAAATTACATAAGTCTTGTTTGAAAAATTAGTTTTAGGTGATTCCAAAGGCCTATTGAGCATAGATATCAGTACTGGGTTCTAAAATGCCTCCTAAAAAGAATTCAACACCCATTAAGCCTTCAGAAGGCTCTACTATGACTCACGAAGATGAAGAAATGCAACATGAGATATCAAAAGTCCATGAGAAAGTACACCAAATTTCGTTATTGCAAAGAGCAACAAAAAATGAAATGGAAGTTTTGAAGAAAGGCGTGGAAACTAAGATGGATGGTTTGAAGAAAGGTGTGGAAGATAAGATGAATGGTTTGAAGCTAAGATGGATGTCATGGAAGCTGGCATGGAAGCTAAGATGGATGACATGAAGATAAGATCGATGAAAAAATGGAAAACATGAAGAATGATCTAAAGCAGACATGGAAGGTTTGTGAAAAGAAAGAAATGTTTCCTAATGGCGAAAATATAGTAGAGGAAACTCATGATGAGAACAAAATAAATGTTAATCGTGATTTCATAAACTCTAATGTTGGATGGAAGAACCACCATATTCCAAAGATGGATATGAGGAAGTTTGATGGCAAGGATCCCGTAACATGGATACTACATATGGAGCAATATTTTGATCTCAATAATGTGCAAACACACAAAAGGTACGCATTGCAACTCTACATTTAGAACAAAATACATTTTTATGGTATCGATGGCTTTTCTCTCGTAAAAAAAAAATTCACTTGGTCAATTTTTACAGAGGAAATGATAGCACATTATGAGGATACAAAGAGCAACACCTTCTTTAGCCAATTGATAAATCTCAAATAAAAGGGTTCAGTGGTGGAACACATTGAGGACTTCCAAAAATTGAATATAAGGGTATTTGATATTCCAGAGGAAAACATGATTGATGTCTTCATATGGACTTTAAAGGATAACATCCAACATGAAGTTCACCATTGGGAACCTGATTCATTAGAGAAGGCATTCAGGTTGGCAATAAAAATTGAATGTAAAATTATGGCGACAAGGAAGCCTACCACTCACATCTATAAAGATGGAAGTGTTTCTACTCCTATACTTCCACAACCTATAGGTTTGACTCCACAACAATTGGAAGAAAAAAGAGCAAAAGGGCTTTGCTACAGTAGTGATAGAAAATACACTAAAGGTCATAAGTGTGTCGAGAAGAAATTATTTTACATAGATTGTGAAGAGGAGGAAGAAAATTAACAAGAAACTTCAAAAGAAGAGGATATACACCAGGAAGCAACCCTAGAAGAAGAAGAAGTGAGTCCGACCATATGATGTAATGCATTAGTAGGAATTACCACTCCTCAAACTCTCAAGATAGAAGGACATATCAAGAAGAAAAAGGTAACAGTGTTGATTGATTTGAGTAGTACCCATAATTTTATTCATTGTAAGGTATCCAAGGAATTGAATTGTTTCCTATACCAAGCACCAGAATGTCAAGTGATGGTTGCAAATGGAGGAACTATAAATTGTTCTGGAAAATTCCATAATATCAAGCTATCCATGGGGGAATCTTTATTGAATAGTCCAATGATTTCCATCCCAATGGGAGGTGTTGATGTCGTACTAGGAGTACAATGGTTACAATCTTTGGGGAGAATAGCTTTTAATTTTCAAGAACTGTTCTTGAAATGTTTTTCGGAAGGAA